>JBCAUI010540338.1:0-10855 GCA_038406195.1 Haplosyllis anthogorgicola
TTGGAAAAATTGTTCATCAATTTTGTGAATTTTAATCAAAATGACAAAAATGTACCTCAAAGTCAATTTTTATTTTTTTCTGATTGCCGCTCTCAAAAATTTCTTTCATTGATACGTAACCCAACAAATAAAAAAAGTCTGGCCTTAGAAGGCATTTTGGGGAATTTTGTTCGAAGTCCCTATCCAAGCAATAAACGAGATATTTAATAGTATTTAAGTTTTCGATCTAAATAAAATGTTTGGTCATTCTCAGAGCATTTCTAAGAGATATTTCATGAATTGATAAATAAAACATCAACTGTCTTTTTAAATTCACCCCAGGAATCACATATGGGGATCCTCTTAGGTCTGTCCACCTTTACTTTCCAATGTGTTGTGCTCTTTGAAAAGACACTATTTCAAAAAAATATTAAACTGTTCAGGTGTCAAATGTGTTTACAAACTTTTGATCTTGATTTGCAATTATTTAATGGTGATGTAATTTCCGCCGACATCTACAGTGCAAAAACTTTGAGCCTTTTTTTCCCTACTTAATCTATGGAGTAAGATATGAATATGATTATTAGAGGTTGGATCGGCATGATGCGGTTCACCGCTTTTCGATTTTTCCATTCAATTACCCGATTGATTCGGATTTTGTTTTGCAAGAAAATTGGCCAGCATTAACTTTATATAATTTTATAATTCTTTAACATTATTCTGAAAAGCATTTAAACGCAACATGTCTAATTGTTCTTAATTCGAATGTAATTTTACAACGCTTTTGGGTGTTTCTGAATTGACTACTAAACCTCGCAAGTTTTATGTCTTTAGTTTTTTTGAGAAAGCAAATGAAAAGACATTAGTCGGTTGTCTTTTTAATAACCGAGTGTCCCCTCCTCGTAAGAAAAGTTAAGAATCAACCCATTCAATAAGTGACAATACATAAGTATTTAGTGAAACTCCTTTGCAGTAATCCCAACACGAAGGGGCAATCCAAAAGTTCCAGTTAAGAAAACACTTGTTTTACTCGAGCTTCAAGTTATTAATCCGCAAATTAGACATATCTGTTAGATGATAAGATCTGTTGGTCAAGAATTCCCTTTGTCTGAATCTAGTGCGTAAAGTGCGGTTTGAAGCGAATATTCGATCAGTAATGCCGCCGTGATCTGAACACTACTGATAAAAACTACACTTATTATTACTGTCTGAGGCCAAGATGAACAAAGAGCAATAAATAATACGACAATATCTGTTTTTGCTTATATTAGTTCTGCAAATTAGTTTCCCTTGTTTATTTTCTTATTAAAAACACAAATCTTGCACAACTTTTTGATGCGGCTATTGCGGAAATGAGATGCAAAAATTTGCAACCTTGGGCAACATACTTTGCGTATTTTGAAGAAACTTAAAAATGATTTAAATAAATGATCACCTTGCATTTGGTCACCCCCCTTTTTCCTGACACATCATTTCTTGAGGCAAAAATCTTTATTTCATATTGCATGAAAAATATTTTGCAAATCAAGATTGCACAATTTTCATTGCCTGCATATTCTATACTCACTGTGATTAATAAAACACATTAACTTCTGGGGCACCTGTAGTCTAATTGCTAACATAGAAAGAATACCAATCTTTGCAAGGAGATAGCAGTGCTTGTCCACACTAGGTTCAAGTTGACCCTATGAGGATTTGAAAGATGACCCAAATCGCCCAACATCACTATCATAACCAATAATATATACAATTCCATTCTTCTTACGATCAATCGGCTTGTGGCTCCGAACTTTACGCAGCACTGACACTAATAAATAACAAAGTAATAAAAAATTTCGAATTAAGAAAAAGTTGCAATAATAGAGAAATTATTGGATGAAGAACATATTGACAGATTGGTGACTGATATGCATTCATTGCCGCGACTTGTAGCTCCTTTTTTTTGCAATTGATATTACAAAACTGTTCAGACATTAAAACGGCGCCGACCATAAAAAGTCGAATAATTTATTACTTCGTTCCTTGAAAGAATAATAGTTTCTATGCAATGTAGTACACAAATTAATAAAAAGAACAACTTTCTTAGGACTATTAGTGTCATGGATACCGATACTCCTAGTGCTCTCTACCATTTTTCTCAAAATGTCGCATCAGACGAAATTCAAGGAAAGTAAAATGTTTGAATTTTCGTCCAACGAATGTCTGGAAATTGAGTTTTTTCCCGTAGCTATTTTAAAAACTGCTTTTAATAGTATCAAATCAAATAAAATGAAAAAAGTCCGAACAATGATCAAATCGTTTGTCTTAGCCTAAATTTACGTCAATATGCAGGTACTGAGATTTAAACTAGACCGTCACCGCATGACCCACCTATTCCGCCTTTTCTTCTTAACAGCGGTGCAATTGTGGAAAGTACAATTAGCCCCAGATTTATTCACGTTATCACAATACGTTGTACCAGTCCTGGTTACGTGCAGGACTGACTATGATCACTTGTATGATATGTGTAACCAATCCAGGGGCAGGTTACGTGCAGTGTACTTCAATAAGGTGTAAATCATTGAAAATTTGTGTGGAAAGTCATGGAAGGTTATTTTTTACATACTTTGTGTGGCGTAACCTTACGTTTTTCCAAGATAAATAAATATAGTTTGCAAAGGGCATGTAGTAATAATTGTAGGTAAATAAAAATTAACAATGTAATTTTTTTTTGTCAAAGTTAATAATCATTAGACAAATAAATTTACTTATTTATTGTATATCATTTTACATCTCATTAAATTTAAATAAGTCAATCAATTTATTTATTTAAATAAATTTATGCAAATAGTTGCAAACTACTGTTAAATTATTAAATTGATTGATTTAATTTAATAGTTGTAAAATGATGTACAATGAATAAATAAATTTTAAAAAAATATATTATCTATGATTATTTAAATGACACTGACAAATTATAATTTAATAAATAAATTGACATTTTTGTTTTTATTTATCTACAATTATTGCCGCATGAGATTTGCAAACTAAATTTTTATTTTTATTTTGGAGAAATGTAAGGTTACACGACACAAAGTATGTGAAAAATAACTTTCCATGACTTTCTATACAACATTTCAACTATTTACCCTGCGCGTAGTTGAGACCGCGCGTTGTTGAGACTGCTACAACGTAACAAATGATATCGGACGGAGCCATGTATTTCTCAGGATTTGCTAATCGATTCTTGAAAACGCACAATGGTACATTAGCTTTTGATGCATTTTGACATATTGAAAAATTCCTTCCAAATTCCCCTGCAGTAGTTTGCGACATAAATGTCATTTTCCGGGTTGAATGATTTACCTTGATTTAACTGGGTGTGTCATGTATCGTCTACATTTGACGAGGCAGTTCTTTTCCCGCATATTCCATTGCTGCATCTTCAGCAATTTCTCATCAAGGATTTTTTTTTTCAATTAGTTTTTAATTTAACATCTAAAGGTTAATATTTCTATTCAAGTCTCGACTGCTGTACATGTGACGTGGGGTTAGTTATAATCGCCTTCTATTGTTTTGTTTTTCTTCCGATACAATTCGCTTTAACTGTGTATGAAAGACGTTTACGTCGGATTTATTATTCATCTTTATCTTTCCTTTCTGCTTTCCTTCTTTAAATCTTTTACCATGTAAAAAAATGTCGAGCAAGCTATAATTCATCTTTGTTGTATCAGATCATCGTAAGTTCTGTTGATCAAATATTTTAACCACCATCACATTAATCATCTGATACCGGGGTCTGGGTAAATTGTATAAAGTTTGTGTGTAAAGCCGAGGAAAGTACCCAGACGCTGATACTGAGTGCATACGACGTATTGTGGACACAATCCAATTAAAATAATTTGATCATTATGAAAATATGCCCGGCTTATGTAATATCAAAATGTCCAAAAAATATAGATAATCTATGTACAAATACCTTTTGTACTAATTTTGTAGATCAAGTAATTTTAGTTGATACTAGAATTTCCACAAGGTTCTAGTTATTTCCATTTGTTCTGAAGGAAATCGGAGTTCCCGTTCGAAAAAGGAAACCATAATTATTAACATCTCTCGTTCGGTAAAGTGTTAATAAAATATTTCCACATTAAAATTACTTACACTTAAATTAAATGTAAGGTTGTAATTGAAAATAAAATACTGGTATTTACGAACTTTTTCGTAAATTTTCGCGAATTTAATGTTCATGCAGATGAACATCAAATTCGGAGCAAAGATCCAGCTCTTTAACAATTCATATTTCACCTAATATTTCACCTTTACAAATGGCACACTGACCACCTTCCACAAATGTCATGTTGACCGTAAGATCCAAGATAATGTAATTAACCGGTAATCCACTCATAACGTCAGTTCGACACAACCAGATCTCTCCCACAGAATATATAATACATGCTTTCAATTCAAGACAGTTGTGCAGTGTGACCTCATGACAAGAAAATGTCATTTCTGAGGATAACTCACATGCGAAGTAATGAGAAAAATCTCTACATTTGACTTTAAAAGGAATAATATCCAATTATGTAATTGAAAAAAAAATCTGTTCAAATAAACATCCATGCATAATGAACATGTAACATGGCCATTGTTTATTTGTTATCGGAGAATCAGTTGTTTATCACGCTTTATCCGCAAACAGGACAAAGGAGAAATAAACATAAACAAAAAGGAAATTTTGGATCCGGAAAGAAACGTTGCCGATGATCATGATCATTTTGTTTCGCCAACTTGGCCTTGGTTAAAAAAATACTGAAATAGATCTATTCATACAGACGTTGCAAGTGACAGTTTATGGAGTGCATTAAACCCAGACATACTGCCGTATGCTTCAAATATAATTGTGGCTACTCCTATTAAGTTATGGAACAAAAAGGGGAGTTAAATTAATGAAATGCAATGAAATTAAGCACTTGTTTTGACACTGAAATCCTTGTCATAATTCCTGTCAATTCAACTTTTGACAGCTCTGTGGGAATTTGTTCGGAGTTTAAAGGCTTCAAACTGAGACTTACCTTCGTTTTTGTGACCATATGTGTAGCTAGTTTAACAACAGCAAAGTTCCCCTTTCCTATTGTTCTTTCTATTTCATAGAATCCAACCCTAACGGGTTCTTTATTAGATCCTAAGTTGGCGGTGCCTTTTTTCCTCGTCTGCGCCGCCATTTTGTTTACCTCCAGGCCAGCCTCGTTTTGATCGTAACTGGGTCACTTTAGTGACGTCAATCTGTGTCACGTGGCTGACAAGTGCTTGTTCTAGTCGGCAAAAACAAAGACATTTTACGCGCAATTGCTGGGGGGGGGGGGGGGTCGGGGGGGGTGAGTCTCCAAAACGAAACAAAAAAAAACAATAGAGGAAGGGGGGAAACAAAAACAAAACAAAACAAAAAGAATCAGCCATAAAATACAATGGATAATAATGTAATGATAAATATGATCAAATAGTATTGTGAAATTATAAAAATTATTTTAAAAACCAAACAAAACCAGCAGCAACATGAGAAAAGTCAAAAGCAAAAATTCATTATAAAACCCATATTTTGGTTAAATGAAATGCCGTAAATTGAGACAAATAAACACTACAAAAACAAAAAGGGAAAACAAGAAATCGTTATAGAACGCGAATATCCCAAAGCATTTAAAGCCACGGCACTGACAAATGTTTCTCATTCTCCATTAGGAAATCTAAAATATCATCGCAAATATCTTTGCAGGAAACTATGTCATTTGAATCAACTATTTTCTAATTGCCAAAATAGTTGTTACATGTACATTGGTTTCACGCGGTTTCATTGATAACATAGTTAATCCTAACGACACCGTGGCGGATGTGCGCTCCCCTGCATGGGCCTGGCTTTGCTTCTTTCACAAGCAGTTTTCGCAGATCTTTGACGCAAATGGTAGAATTGTGCATAGTCTGACCTATCGGTCCGTTTGATTATGATAATGACCCGAAAGTAATCAAGACAGTTTATTTCACTAGTCTAATTGCATGGACTCATGACTCATACATGCACCCATCAAGAGTAGTGAAACTACATCTCAATCCCTTTGGAAAAATCAGATAAAATAAAAATGCAATATTTTCAATGTTTTTATTTGTAAACATAACAATGCAATATATATTTCTGCAGCGTATGTACAAATTTTCACATTAAACTTTCAATGAAGTTATTTTAATTCCTTCGCATTTTAATTCTGTATGTTTTTCATGTTTATCTGAACAATTCTCATGTTAACAATGGATTCTTAGGTGAACATAATTGTTTTCAACCTATGTCAGAATAAATATGGTTGCTAAACTAAGAATCTAGCTCAGCAGGGTTTTAATATGTTGGTAAGCGGGACATTGTACATACATGTATCCGCTAAAAGAACGTAATATTAATAAAAGTGGGAATATCTTAACCGTATTTGTCTATTTAAATAAGAAAACAAAAACAAAATACAATAACTAACGAATAATGTGCGGGGTTTATCATTACATGTAAACATAACAAAAATTCAAGGTAAAAATATCACACAATAAAATTGGTTTCAAAACACAAAGTGCACTCCAACACAGGAAAAATACCCTCTTTGTGAAGCACCATCTTTTACCGCTAACAGAGCGAACGCAATTACCAAGCCACGGTTACAGCATACTCAGTAAATCAAGAGCTGAAGTGCCTTACCCTAAAACCCTACTACATCTATGTTTCACACGTTCCGTTATTTTTTCACAGAAAAAGCGTAGGTACAATTTTGTGGCCATTATTTCGACTCTACCCATGTCTTAAAACCTGGGTAGACTTGTCGCCAATGCACTTAACTCAATTCTTGATTTACTGAAATACACTGTTAGTGCGCATTTTAGGACTTTCCGGTCAGTGCCAAAATATATGGCTCACGTCTTTCGTACATTTCACCATTTTAAGATCGTAAGTGCTAAAATACTCACTAAACTTGGACTTTGGCAGTCATGCATCCACTATTTATACGCTTTGGTATCACAGAAAGCTCCCATATTTCTGTACATTTAAAATTAAGAACCAAACACTTAAAAGAATAAGCATTGTTCTCTTGAGATTACCGACTTAAGCCTTTTAAGTAAGTGCGAAAGACTTAAGTGTCAAACTACACAAAATCCAGTACATTTTAGGTTGGCATACAAAAGTTTGCACATGCAGATAAATATGGTATATACATATATTACATTACAGCATAAATAATAAATTTGCAGCGACATTATTTTCTTTGTTCTGTATACTTTGGCTTATAAAATTATCAAATCTACTATCTCGAATTTGAAAACATGCTTTTTATGTACAGCCTTAATAAAATAGGAACATATTAACATACATACACATTATTCAAAGATAACTGTCATATTTGAATAATTTAAACGAATTCACAGATTATATACAAAACTCAACATAATTTACAAACTCAATACATATACATGTGTAATGTACATATGTAAACTTAGGAGATTCTATTTCAATTTGTGCAGACTACAATAACAACCGGTTTACCACTCTTTACCGAAATGAACTTTGCGCAACATGATACCACAGATCTATGATTTCGAATGAAAGACACATCATTATTAATTATCCACTCAGAACCCTACCAAATTTTTGAGTAACAGTATCAGTCACCGAAGAATTTTTTCCGCAAAAGAGTCATAGACCCAAAACCGCTACAGTATAAAATACTATCATACCTCTTTTCATTTGGCAAAAAAAAGTACAAAGGCTATATCAAATGGATAGGTTACTCTATATTCATTCACATTTGATTGTTTTACCAGCCCATAAGGATTGCCTAAGTACACAATTTTAAATTATTATTGCATAGTTAAGTAGTCATAAATGTCACATATAATTTAACTTCTGAAGTTCATCTATTTTTCCATACGTTTATTTTGGCACATAAAACCCGCACAAATAACTCGTCTAGGCCGGTTTACACAAGACTCAATTACCAAGCAATGTGTTCGTAAGTCTTTGTGCATATTCTGATTCTTTATCATATACAGAGAATTCCACTGAATTTAAGCGTTAATTTGTAACGGGTTAAACTTTTTAATTTAATACATAACCTTAGGACTAAACTATTCCTTCGGTCTAAGAAATAGAAATGACAATCATCTTCACTGGCACTGCCAGTATGGAGCACTGGGGCCCATAACATAGTTTGGAATGCCCCCTTTTTGTTGAAAATTTTAGAGCATCAAGGTATTACTTGTGTCTCTGTATGCTGCAAAATTCTAAAAGCACTGCATGTATGCTAAGAGAATTTAGCCACCGAGGAACCCACCGATATTTGCATCTTAACTGCCAAGTGTGCAATTATTCAGAAACCAGTCCAGCTTGGAACAGTTGTAAATATTTAAACAGACAAATCACTGCATACACAAGATATTTTGGTACCCAACATACTGAAACAAATCCACTGATTATAGACCATGTTTTTCTTTTAAATCCCTAGCATGGTCCGGTAAATGCAAATAATAATAGCACTTAATTTCCTGGACACGTAAATTTATCCACAGCGCAGTTTGTTTAACTGCTGTCGTCGTCTTCATTGTTCGTGTGGAAGCATTTGTATTGTGACCTGGCACCAGGGCCTCCGTAGATCTTCCGGCACTGTGCACACCCAAGGCTAGACCGAGTGTCCCCGTTGTGCGTGTTCCCTGTCCCAGGGCGTACAAAGAGGTCCTCTAGGTTGTCAGCACTTAGCTTACGCGGCTTTCTTCTTGGACTACAAACAAGCAGAATACACAATAAATATTACTCATTAAAATGGGATAATATATCTTAAGTCTGTCAACAACTAACTAGAAATGTATAAAACATATTACACAAATTCTTTTCTGTGTAAAATGATAGAAACGATTTGTAGTGTATGTTACAAAGTCTAATTGCAACCACATCACATCGTGGTTGATGAGGCGAAAAGAATGTAAGGAATGCCCAATGATATGAAGTATATTACTAAGGTCATAAGGTCAAGTTCAAGGTCACAAACCAGAACAACGCCTGTTTTGTCTTTTGTGAGGATCATCAGCAGAAGCAAATGAAGTTCCAGATGTTCAAGACATATCCGTTTTCTTAAAATTGTTTGTAAAAATACTACTACATCTAGTTCGTGCACAGAATCCACACACACACAAACTATTCGTTCAAGCAGTAAGATGAAACATTCAGCACACACGTATTTCCTTTAAGAGTTCAGTACGATAAATGTTTCAAGTTAGAAAACGAACATTCATTCATTGTACACTCGTGTATGCAAATTGTGACCTACTATGTATTTGTTAATAAGGATTTTTCCTTGATCGGATTAGATGTTTTATTTCACTTGAAACATTACATTTATCAACAATCTAATCCCATACTCAATTGAATAATCTTAATGTCCTGTGGAGCTAAATAGGGAATTTATTTTTTGATTTAAGAAATGCAGTCTACCTTAACCTAATTTTCACCGACCCCAAAAACACATTCATACGATGACAAATGCAGATGGTATAGGACTCATGCCCAACGAAAGACTACACAATAAAGACATTTTTAGTTTTTAGTACAAATCAGGTGAACAGCTGAAACATTTTTTTGACAAGAAAGGGGAGTTTATGTTGTTTCTACGAAAAGAGAAATGTCCAAGTTCCAGGATAATAATTCACTGTAGGCTAGTCGCAAAGTTGCCATCCCTCGGTTATTTATTCACATTTTTATTTTTTTGCAGCAAATTTCGGATTTCAGCCAAATCAGCTGACACATGCTTTAGTCCCCAAAGCTCATGATATATACTGCATTGTACATCAGCCAAAATCTCGATCCTCAAGGCCTTGTTATTACCACATTGCTGATTTCCAGCGCATTTTTCATAAACCTAAATGCACCTTCCTTAACACACTGACCTAACACAGTAATGTTAAGCCAACGAGGCTAACACTAAAGAAGTGGCGCGACAATGTAACTGCACACGCATTACGGGTTATGAATATGCACTGTAAAATTCAGGCAGTGACATGTACGGATACAGAGGGGGTTACTTTTGGATTGTAAAGAAATGTTTATTTGACGAATGGCAACGTTATTTTAGTACAAAGTGCGGTGGTGTGGATGGTAAAACAGAAAATAAATTCTGAAGAATCTAAAAATAATAAATACTTCTCGGTTATAATTCAACTAATATACTGCTGATGTCCTATACACGTTCGCGCGTCTGTAGAGGTCACTTGGTGCAGTAGCTGACCGGTACATGCCGGGGGTACCAGTCGACCAGTTGGTGTATAGATCGGTATCATTTTCGGTATAGGAGGGCATACCAGTCGAAGACGGGAAGATATTAAATGTTGTACGATAGGTCGGGCTGTTAAACGACAAATAATTATATTAAGAAAGAAATACTCATATACACAAAAATACTAAGCTTAAAACAAATGAGAAATAAATGATACCAAATAAATAGAAAAGTACTCTGCTGCTGAGACTGCATTCAAAAGTGTTTGAAATAAAGTAGCCAACTTATAAACTAAAAAGGTTCTTACAGAGATAATGTTCTGAATTGTGTGTGATTCTGTTCTGGCTTGGCGGCTTAAAAAGTTAGCGCACACAATCTATCAGGGTGAGATTGTTAAATTGTCCAATCTCACCGGGAAAGGATGTATACACTTGTCGAACTTGGGAAGTTAATACATTTTATGCAGAAAAAACCCCATTGATCAAGTTAAGTCTGCTAAAGTGTCACAAGTGTACTTGACAAACAAGAAAACCGTGGGGCTTATGGCACAGCTGAAAGAATGATATCATGATACTTTTGTTTGATGCATTTTTGAGGACAACACAGTT
>JBCAUI010540349.1:0-10855 GCA_038406195.1 Haplosyllis anthogorgicola
TCTTGAAGTGTGGTGCTGCAAACACAAAGGAAAGCCACTTGCAAAGGCAGATTTTTGGAAGGTTTTTCTCCCTGCATGGAAAAAAACTATGTGTTTGCGGTACATACAAGCAGGCTTCAGATTGACAGGTCTGTACCCTGTGAACCCAAATGCCATCCCTGCGCAGCAATATGGGCGAAGTCAGCTACTTGACAGCAGTGAAAGTGAAAGTGAAAATGACAGTGACAGTGATAGTAGTAGTAGTAATTCTGCAGTTGGCAAGTTTAAATGTTTGTTACATTAAAAAATTGTTACCCTTACCCTTCCCCTGTTGAAACATGTTACATTAAACAATTGTTACCCATAATGTTATTACAAATATGACCATTTTACTTTTTTACTTATCAAAGCAGTATTTTTATTCCAGATGATGACAAAGGACAGCCTCCACATGGTGACGGTGATAGTGACAATGATGATGATGATGATAATGATGTTCCTGATGGTCAAGATGATGATGACTTCACTCCACCACCTCCACCACCTCCACCTCCCCCACCCCCGCCAGAACCCAGAAAACAAACTGCTAGAAAATACATGGGCAAGATAAAGAAAGCACCACCAAGTGAGATATTTCTAAAAAATAATTCTTTTATTTACATTTCTGTATACGTCTGGATATGTATTGAAAATTGTTATTGTTATTTTATTCCAGAGATCAAACAGGAAAAACTTGACATAGACATAGACGGCAGCAGCAGAGGCAAGCCAAGTGTGTCAGGTGCTGGTCTGTTGGGTGTCAGAACTTGTACATGTAAGTCTACTTTCTATTAGATTAGCAGACAGGCATAAAGCAGCAAATAGCGGTGAAGTATTTGTATTTATTCTTTCAGACACACACATTGCAAGTAAAGGGCGAATAGTGGTGAATAATTTGTATTTATGATTTCAGAGACCCACATTGAACCAGTAATTGTCATTGACAAAGATGAAGAAGATCAACTTGAGCTAGAGGAGGCAGGTAGACGGAAGGCAGAAATGTTTCAACTGGAAGAGGCCTTTGAAGCTGCACATGAAGCAGGCATAGACATGAGAGGTATGGCAGATGAAGAAGATATGATGATGATAAGTGGCAGGTGGTCAAGGCCCCCTCCAACCTGGCTCTGGCAATGCATCATGGGATGGCAGCTCATTAACATAATTTATGTCTGTCAGTGAGGAGGCCACCTCATTGGCTGGCAGGTCATCCTGCAGACTGACCCGCCCCCTGTCACCCACGTGACAGATTTTGACTTTTAAAATTGTTATTAGTATGATGCTTTTTATTGTATTAGGATAAGTGAATTTCCTTATGTACTAATAGTTCGACCAGAAGATTTACAATATTCATATCATGCCTGTGGAATAAAAAGTACATCAATTGTAATGCAAAGTGGTAAATCTCGTCAAGCATGTAAATGTTTCACCTAGTTCATGAATTCTGTACCCTCAGTAATAAAAAGTTCGTGAAATTGTCTCCACCCTGTGCAAACAACGGGTATTTTAATTTTCAAACATATTTGTCTTCAATCCATATTTTTCCGATTGGCAAATCGCATTGTGTGTTTTAAATTACCCAAATAATATTCCCTACTAATGAATCTATAGCTTGGGCTGACCTTTAAACTTACTTTAAAGGTAGGTTTCCATTTTCATGGACTTTTGCACTCTTGCAGATAATTGAAACAGTCTGATATTTTACCAATGTATTTTTTAAATCCCCATGCAATTTACATGTACTTCAAGTATATTAGATAACCGGGGGAATTAGAACGAAGACGATTTGATCACATTGCTTCCTAAATTTTGCACACGAGAGAGCACATGGTCCACTTTGTCTTGCATAGTAAGAAGTAACAATACAGGAATGACACAGAGGTATCCGTGTACTGTCTCACATTCCACTACTGAGATTGTGATTAAAATTATTTTGTTAATTATAATAGGATCTTCAGGGGTATTTATGAGAACACTAACTCGTAGTGCGTATCATATCTACTGGGGTACATACAGGAACACATATTTCAGCAAGGTTACCTTAGTTCTTAACCCTATGGACTATTGCTGAAGTGTGCGTGCACTGTCACTTATAATGAACCGTAATTAATAGATCATATCATTAGTCTGTGCACCAACTGAAAAATCTACCGCGACAAGTTTAACAACTACCACTGGCATGTCACCAAGCTGATGCTGTCGTTGTGACTTTAAACTTGCAACATTGAAATACATGTTTGATGTTTGATTCTATCATTTCAATATTTGTATTCTTCAGGAATGGTAAAACGCAGCATTATATTTAAGGTTTTCTATTTGATATGTCCCATTCTGCGTAAACTAAGAGTGGTCCATTTCTATTTCACTTTTAACTGCAATTCATTAAAAACGCTATTCTAATTTTACACTTTTAGTCTACACTCTATTGGGCTATGGAGACCCTGTTAAATGAAAATGGGCAACGTAAAACTCCCACAGTGGGATATTTCGTGACAATAATCAACAATGTAACAAGGTATCATAAGATACAAACATAGATAAACCACTTGTTTTGGTCTGTAAGAATTATGCAATTTTAGTGGATTGTCTTCATATTACAGCGTTTTTATTTCAGCAATATTGATACAGGAAAATGATAGTCGTTAGTCAATGGGTCGTGTTCTGGTCTAAAAAAAAGACCCGACTGTTCCGGCAAGAAAAGAAATGTTAAAATATTTAATATTTTTACTTTTCTCCTGAAGATGTTCATGTTTAATCAAAATATTTTAACTCTTTATAAACTACGCAGATGACATAAAAACACTGAACCTTGAAATATGAACCATCAATTTCTACAAAAAAATTGTCTACAGAAAGTGAAGAAAATTTACCACACGCACACTTTTATATTGAATCCGTGAAACTGTCGCCCACGTATTAAACTAACACGGTTACAATAACATCAGTTGGTAATAGTCCTACATAAACGGTATTACTGACGAAAAGCCATGGTCTACATCTATGTGGGGGAACCCCTCTTTGTACCCAAATAGAGAGCAAAACTCTACGTTACGCACTGAAACTTATTTCAGCCCGTGAAATCACAAACTTTTAATGGCAACCGTGGCAGCTTCGTCCCTGGGCCCAGCATGCAAACATTTTCTGGAGCCACTTCTTCGTAGTTCTGGATATCGGCGTGTCTTATCCATTTATATCGCTAATCGTCGCATTCCCCTTTCTGTTTTAGACTCATCACTGGATTTTAAAACAAGGATGACCTTTGACTACACATCACTTGCACTTTTATTTCAAAATGAACCAACCTTGATTTGTGTCGCACTTTCAGCAGGTACCAATTTCACACCTTACTGCGGTGTGGTACGTGTATGGGATAATTTATCAAAGTATTGGATAAAAACAAAGGAGCCTCGAAGCCACTTTATGGTTTATATCCAGATAAATATGGGGGAGTTATTTCAGTACATAAAACCCATATTGATGCATGTAATGAAAAACAACCTTCGAAGGGCAGTTGATCAGAATGAATGGAGAGTGAAATTTAATCTCCTTTAACGTGGGATCATCTCATTGTAGTAAATCGCACCGCGCCCTGTGTGGGGGATGTTCAGCCTTTGTGACTTGATGACTTTCGCTCAGTAGTGAAATGTTTTCTTATTTATGGGCACGTTTTACATCAATATTCCCAATCATAATATTGGAATGTGTTAGCAATACTTGGTAACAGGTGATCGTAAATACGTCCATTAATGTTTTCTCCACAGGAAGTTAAATGAAGAGTTTGGGGCAATTTTGGGACATATTTTACTTTTTGATCTAAGTGTTTCTCCTGCGGATCGTACACGATTTTAAATCTAAAATGATAAGGCTTGTGCTACTGGAGTCCATTTATGGCTTGCACTCTCACTGAACCTTTTATATTTTGATATTCTTAAGTAATGTGACTTCTTTCCATCAACTCTGTTAAAAAACAACGTTGCAATTATCACCAGTACAACTTTTATTACAATTGATCGTGTTTAATCAAAACTGCTATAAAAATTCACCATGCTTATGTACTTTCTTACCAACCAACTTCACAAGATGCCAAACTGTTGGCTCAGCATGTCTTAGAACTACAGGTACTTTTCAATGAAGAACATGAAAAATGAATATTTCCACTTGATAAAACAACCTATTAGAGCAAAACACTGTATGTAAGTGAAGTATGTTCAAACAGTGCTACACATGACATACATGTATGCATTCCAGTATCGTATGCATGCGGTAAACGTTATGTCCTGAAAGCACTTAGAGCTTTGGGAAAATTGTTGTCAATAATCGCACTTAAAATGGAGGGAATGTCAGAAGATAGACAATTTAATCATTTCCAGATTCAAATCCATAAGCGATATCAAAACAAGAGACAATAGACTGAGAATAACAGCAGTATTTTCATCTGCAGTTTTTTGTTGACCGAGGTCCATTTTTTGAGCCACTGGTACTCCTGTTTCAGACTAGGAGTGACTCTGCTCATGGATGTCGCCCGAGTTCATGTTCTGAACACTAAGTGGCAGGAAGGATCTCGGTAGTTTTACAATCCTTTGTTCTCTTCTTGTCGGCATGTTTGGGGAGAATCGTGACTTGGTGACATAACTCGCGTAAACAAAGTCACAAAACACGCAGAAAAATAAACGTCCAAGGTTAAAAGCGAATTATGAATATTGGGAGAACACTAAATCAGCAGAATACAAACAAACACTATAATTTCATATAAAGTTTTTAGAACTTGCTAAACTACACACTTCTTCATTTGTTTCACTAAAAAGTATACCTGTCTATTTCGATTTTGGTCTACAGTTCTTTCAGTTATTAATAAAAAATATTGCTAAGACCTAATATTTTTCAGTCAGTTTCAGGGCTCTATGTTAAAAAAGTTTATCACTCTTCACAACAAAGTCCATTAGACAAATGAAGATTTATCCTCAAATAAACTTTTAATGGCAAATACAAACAAACAAAGCCAAAAAGTAGTAAGTTACAATAGCTCTATCCCCTAGATTTGACTGCATGCATTCTTTCACACTCACAAACCCCGAAGGTCTAGGTAAACACAGAGGGGACCTGGTAAACGCTCACTGTCAATGTAACTGTCATTATGTGTTACGTTGACATGTTTAGTCGGGACAAACTCTTCCCTTCAGGAGAAGAGAGAACAATGATGCAATTTTATAATGAAATAAACAACTAGTTATTTATGAGTCACTTACACAACTCAGCACTAAATTTAAGTTTATGTAACATCTACATAAGGAAGATTGATAGTGTAACATGTCACACGAGGCATTACGTTTAAAATTTATTAAATCAATTAGATCCCTACGTTTAATCTAAGTTACATTCATTTATTATAAAATTATTATAAAACTATTGTGTTACACATCAGTCTACATAACTAACAGTAAATTGAAGTTGAAATTCTGTACAACATTATAATTGTCACAAATAGAGCAATATAAATTTAAAGGCCGTTTATTCAATGAAACAGGAGAAATAAATTCATTTAAAAATAAAAGTGAGCTGAAGACACTTCACGACACAATACAGTCATAAATGGCAAGCATTCCTACACAGCAAATTAAAATGTTGAGTCAACTGACACATTTACACATTCTTATTGTTTATGTTCTTTTGTTTAAAATGTGTTACAAAAAGTAACCCATATAAGGCACATCTCATATTTGTCATTTAATGTACATAAATGGGGTCAAGAATGTCATAATGTCTCTTCAGCAAGTCAAAACACCCACACTCCATCCCTGATTATTTTTAAAACTTTTGTTCTTTTCCACTTCCAAGATGTGTCTGAGGCAACAAAGGGGTGTTTACAAAGAACCACTATTAGTGATACCACTACAAATCTCCTGAGGTAAGACCATGTGTGTACAAGAATATGAAACAGACAATACAGGTTTATACTACTTGCCCTGCCCTTTCTGTACCCCTTGTGCCACACTGTATCAGGACATAAGAGATTTAAGTTAATATTAAGACTAATAGGGGTTTTTATCCTCTAGGTTGCAATTAATTGAAACTTGGTGAGAAATAGCACGTACTTGGTTAAAACATGTGCACTGTAACAGTAAATGTTCGGTTGATCCTCATTTTGTCATGGCTTTTACATCACATGAACCCGAAAGATGTCATGATCTCTACATCATAATAATTGCTTATTCTGTCGATGTGAGAAAACATCACATTTTGTCAATTTTTTATTTCAAAACTATCATTCATTTGTAATTTCCCAAGTAATATGTTGAATTTTCCAATACCAGGTACATTTGATGAGAATTCGGAAAGTTATTCACAATAATTGTCAAAATGTTATAGTTTTCACTGTGAATTAACTTTTGCATTTTTTGTAAATACTTTAAATCACACCTATATTTATAATCCGGAGTACTGACAAAAAGTACCTTACAGATGAATTATACGTTAAAAGCGTTTAATTTCGACTCTGATTTACATTTTGGTGTAGGGTTAATGAACGGGAAATTTTAAATTTCCTCCCTTGCAAAAGATGGTTTTAAATGTATTCCTTTTATAATCAAAATTCTTCACTTAAACTTTATATCTTTGACATAAATAATTTCAAAAGAATACTTTTTATGACAACATTTCCCCATTCATTCTCAGCAAACATTTAGCATGCAAAGCCTTTTTCAGCTATACCATAAAACGCCTTCATTCAATTTACCTGGAAGGATTGCAGAGCAATTCAATACAGATATCTGATGTATTAGCCTTACAAAAAATTAAGAAAAAGTATTTTTTTACTTTTAGCTGTTTGCCAAAGTACCTCTAAGCAAGCACCTAGGGAGGACACACCAAGGACCTCCTGATAAAAAGAACCCAAAAGAACCTACTCATTTTTTGAAAGAGATTTATATGTAACCTTATGTTTTGTATGTGACTAAATTACGCCTCTCATATATCAATTTGAGTGGGGTAATCACTGGATATGTGAGATGAATTCCTTTGAATCTCATGTCTATTTGCCACAATGAATACCACCTCTTAGAACCATTCAAATTCCCAAACTGTGACATTGTAAACAACATTCAAATGGAGCCATCAATCATGTTTCTAGGTTTTGTTACAGTTTTTTTTTATATTTCTGGCAATAGTTATATTTATTGCTTTAGAGATACTTGGCAATGATCAGATATTTGTGAATTCAAAACTTACAGTCTACTAGACTAAGTAGATCCAAGTTCAAGTCAACATCATTCAAGATCATTTAATTTTAGGATTTATGTGATTATTACTCCTGTACGAACATTTCTATTTCCGTCCAAAAGACACTTTCATCATACGAAATCCAAGTAAAATTTCATTACTTCCATTGGACATATTTTCATACTTACATTAATGCCAATACGCAAGGTCATTGACTACCTTACAAACAAAATGTTTTCTCTGTCTTTAAAGTCTTTATTGCAATGCCCTTGGTTTACATTTTCATACATAGAAATATGCAAGGTCATCACGCCATAACAAATGAAATTCATAAAAGTCTTTGTTGTAATGCCTTTATTGTAGTTAGATAAAGTAAAAATGGTTTCACCTCAAACAAACATCTCATATATCTAATTATGCATATTCCCTACATTGTCAACATGACAGTTTTCATTGTTGTTTGGTGTTGTATTATCTTCTTGACTTGGAATAATATTTCCACACAAAAAGGCCCTAATGAAGTATACGATTACCTCTTAGTGAGTTCTCCTACCTTGCATCTGAGCTTTCAAAGAACAAAAAGTGAGAGTGCCGATTCGGAACATGTCATCTTACATTCACATAAAATTGAGGCATAACTTAAGAGAATGTTAACGTTATTTCTTCCTAACTATACCTCCCTTATCGACAGCTCAATTAACTGCGGTTTGCAGCCTTTAACTTCCCAGCAGGCATCATACCCCACGTTTGTGTTAAACATGCATCACCTTTTTGAAACCATTGACACGACCAACTGCATGTTCCAGTTTTACTCTTTGGTATAGTCTGTAATGGATGCTCTTTGCTGAAGCATTGGTCAACGTCCCAACCCTTTTTCCCCCACAAACCGAACAAACGCAAAACAAAAATTAATAAAGAAGTCGCCATCATTAACCGTTCTTGCATCTGAATCGACATTGACAAGGGTAACACAATAAAAATATCATCACCATGCATCAGAGCAACGATAGTAAGTTTAGAAGCAAGAGTAACAACAATAACGTCAGCTACAACATCAGTAACAACGATAACGTCAAGAACATTAGTAACAATAGACACTTCACCAAGGACAATAACAGAACACTAGGAACAAGAGTCGTCCTAGCATTACTGACTAACGGTTGTAACATCGTTAAGAACTATTACGATACCAGTACTAACTAGAATAACATCAGTAAAAACAGTTGCGGCTGCAGTAACATCAATGGCGATAACAGTAACGTCAGTGAACCCATAGGCCTTTAATGGGCCTATGGTAAAAATAACAACGATGCCATTAAAAAAGGTTTGGTGAATGCAGAAATACGACTGAATGACTATGACTAATTGGTGGTTCTTTTTCTCTGTGTAATTCCCTTATCTTAAATTCCAACTTCAAACATACAATCCACATATAAAGACATGAACAACAAAATTATGATGAACAGCAACAAACCTTGGAAAAGAACCATGTAATTTAGTTTATGTAAATATGTCTAGTGCAGAATTCCAGTTAACTACAAATTTACGTACAAATTTCTTCTATTGAAAAGTGTAGAATTCATCAGACCTTAACATTTATATGGTTTGTACTAAATAACAAGATAGATTGTCAATAAGGTGAATAGTACTAAATAAGTAGAGGTGAATACCACGGACCGTATCTCTGTTAAGCGACACTAAGTAGGAAGACATTTTATTAAAACCAATTGTTGTCAAATAAAGTTAGTAGTCCATATATTGTAATGTAAAGAAGAAAAGATGGCTGTCCAAGACAAAGAATTACCTTTATATGTGCAACTTAATTGTTGATTAAAATACCAAATTTAAATTGACAAAAATTCTTTAAAATTTGTTATTGTTATTATTTTTGTTAATGGGTCAAGTGATTCAAATCTGAGTTAAGTTAAAAATTAAAAAATACTTTACTTCACAATCTTTAACGTAAATGAGAAGCTTCATGATTCGTCTATTGATGTTTGTTTCATTTGATATGGTCAAAAAACGGTTTATTTCGGTAATTTCAAACATTGGCAAATTAACGGAAGAATGACAAAGTGTTTTTTGACCAAATGTCGTACTAGACCCTAGTACACCAAAGAAATTAATATCTAGGTGAGAACATAACTAAGCGAAATTCTTTGCATTCCTACCTGTGTAAAGCCAGAGTGTTTAATTTGCTTAATTACATTATGTGAACGACACTTTTTAGATGGGTGATCTGACAAAAAATCACAAGGAGAGCGAACATACCACCTACTTTTAGGACACAAATTCACAAAGCGGACACATAACATTTGAAGCAATGTTTGAAACAATGACGAAAACAATGATGAAAAATAAGCCACAATTTCTTTTACAGTTTCTGATTTTTGAGTGCGACGGGAAATGTACTCCAACAAATAAGGATATCTGGCCTAATCTGTACGGTTGTGGTTCTGAATCGCCGTTCTAACAGTTTATGTATAGAGGCCCGTAGAATTGGATACAGCGGGGAACGCATTGTGCTTGTATCAACATTATTTAGTCTTGGTGAATGGAAAGAATGTCAGTCGGAAATTTGATATAAAGTTCACAAGTAAAGATGAACGAATGATAAATCTCGCCAAAATGTTACAAACAACCTTGGTTGACAATCTTAGAGCCTTACATTCTGCTGGTTTAACTTTATGTAAATAAAAAGATTCGTGCTTAATCCTGCGGAGCCATTTTGGAAATGTTTCCAGTTATTAGTCTAATTAGTACAATTGACAAAACTTGCCATTTACCAATAGATATTTCATTCATGCCGAAACTATACATTCTCAAAAAACATGTTTTTTTATGTGACCAACAATAAAAATAAAAATTAATTTTTCGAAAGACTATTCGTCATGTGATATTAAAATTTGTCTTTCCACACACGAATAATTGTGTAAGTGTAACGCAATAACATTGTATGGTGAAAAAATGCCATCCATACGGCAAACCTCGCAATTCAGCATACCTGTACCGTACAATAGTACGGTGCGTATTAACCGAAACGTGGCGTTATCCGAACACGATAGCAGAACGGTAGAAATAAGTAGATACTTCATCATATCTGTACGTGTCAAGGCTAAATCTACCGCAAAATATGAGAATAGTGGGTGACATACACGGTTGAATATTTTAATATCATAACGTTGGTACTTCCTTTTAAACACATACATCCTTTTGGTGAACTTAACGCCCATCCTTTAACGCAACTGGTTAACAGGAGCGTTATATCGGATTATTACCTAATGCTACCGAATCAGCGGTAAGAATCCAGCATGACACCCAACGCATCAATTTCTTGGGATTGGATGCGTTAAAGTTTGAGTGCTGCGTTGAAGGATATGAAAACGAGGTGATCATTCAAACGATTAATACAACGATATGTATGTGTTTGTGTGTCTAGTGCGCCATTCGTCAGGTACGTTTACGTTTTTTTGTGGCCAAAATTTGTTGTCCAATAACAAAATTGAACGTAAAAAACTTCCATAATAAAGTATTTCTCTCCTTTGTACTGTCGCAAAGTGGCTTTTTATTTCAAATAGATAGTAACGGGTCATCTTCACAATTTGTATTGGAATAACATGCAGGA
>JBCAUI010540360.1:0-23316 GCA_038406195.1 Haplosyllis anthogorgicola
TGGACCCCCCCTTCTTCCTACTACTACTTTTATATCTAACAGGAAAACTGTGTTTTTTTGTCATTTGTTATTGTTATTCCTTGCGTGATAGACATTTTACCCGGCCTACCCGGGTAATTCTCTCGTTCTTAAAATCAAATACGAACACTGAACTGTGGAATGATAAAAGTACAATCACACTTTCACACTTAACAGTGTAACAGTAACTTATTCTGTTGATTGAATGAAATTGATGAATTTCAACAAACATGGTTCTCTAGTTAATTCATTTTGTTGTTTCATACATATCTTGGTATGTCCGATCATTTTTATTGTTTTATTATTCTAGGGGAACCACTGCCATTGCGAGTAGTTGGTTTATGGTCATTCAAACGTGTATGTGTGAAATTTTAAACTCAAAGGAAAGAAATTGTAAAAATGTTCATTTTGCCTAATTCAACATACAATCCAAACACCAATATTATACACACCAATTCATGAAAATTTGATTTAATTATTGCAAAACTATCCTGGTAATATTCTACTCTAGTGCTTCTCTGTGAGCCAATCAGTACTTTGAAAGGTATGTGGCCTCTGTCCCCAAAGATCTTTCCTTTAACATTTTTCATTTGCTCATTATAACAACATTTCTGACCCAGTCAGTGTGCCTAATGGAGAAAAGCAATTTCATGCTTTCAGCAGAAGAATATGATGAAGTATACTTACAAATGAATGTCTATTTGCTTTTCAGAGGTATATCCTCCTTCTTACTATGAAAGAGCAAAATAGGTATGTAGATTGTCCATTATGCAAGGTGATGTAAATGTAAAAATGCATTACAAAGTGTGGATCTTACTGAAGATTACTTACATATAGTGTTTACAACATAATGTTTGCTCATGTTGTAAAATTAACATGCTCTTTTCTAAAAACAGGAAGCTGTGGCACAAATGCGACATTACAACTTAAATATCCTAAGTATGAATACGAAAACTGTATGAAATAGCTAGATTTAACTAATAAAATATATTTGTACTAATGAAACTACTGCTATTCAGGTACCTTTGACAAGCTGAAGCATTTTGCCTAAAATTATATTTTTACCTTTTTCGTTTCATATAGTTCTTTTTTAACACAAGTATTCCTTCTTTTTCTTATGCATTCCTTTACCCATTAAAGCAGATATAATTCCCTATGTAAACAACGATCCAAAAACAACCTTTCCGTCAGTGCAATTTGTGCACCACTTTTGAAATTAACGGTAAATAAGTGCTAGCTGAAAGTGGGTACATTTATGGTAAAATGACCTCCAGGTAAAGTTGGTGCTTAATCAAGAATTGTTTGGAAACCTTACAATTAAGAGTGATATTACGTATGGTGCAACAGCATAAAACACCCATCCCCAGTGAAATACCAGCCATGTGAGCGGATATGTATGAACCAATATTGCTAATCACAAACGTAGCATACCAGTAAGAGATATCTTTTCGTAACCCACTAGCGCCTGTTCATCAATGCTTGAAGTGAGCAAAATGTGACTCATTGCTTGCTAACACCTGTATACAGTGTAGACTGCTAAAGAGCAGACGGCAGACGCCAATCTGAAACTGAGGGTACCAGTGGCCTCATAACCCGGAACTCAACCCACAAAAAAATTTATATTAACTTAAACAATATATGTACATTTTTCCCATTATTAAAAATTCGAATTCTGATAAATCTTTTTAATACAGAGGCACTTATTGCGTGAACGAATTTTCTTTTAAATGTAGATATGTGAACGTTCAAAACTAAATTAAGGAAGGAAGTTCTCAGAAAGAAGATGATCGAAAGATACACTATTGAGTAAGGACTCCCCAAAGAATTTCTTGACCTGTGCCCTTCACCATTTGAACATAGTGCTAGTTAATTTTGTACTGAAAACAGTTCACTTGAAAATCCTCGGGGGATCTTAGCTAATAGCCAAAAGTTATTCAGATTTGCTTATTGTAGTAATAAAAGTAGATTTAGAGGAATGACAGAGAAGAAATCTTTCCCCGATGATTAAATAATGACATATTTGTCCTCAAACCACAAGATTAGTATCAATTTATAGTTTCATTGAAAACACCCACTTCCTTCCAGGAAAGGCCATGCATTGGGTTTCAACTCTTCTGGGTAATATTTTTATTTCATTCTTTAGGCTTTATTAGCTACTGTGTACAAAGTGAAGTGTTTTCTTGATTCTAAAAAATTTAATCCCAACAAAAATACTTGTCATTTACCAGACACACAAGGTAAATGCAGTGAACATGTAAAAAATTAGGCACTATTTCCATCTCTATTTGCCAATGTCTCTTTCTAGGCCTCATGCACAATTAACCTAAAGTAAATAAAGTCAAATGTTAAACTAAGATGAGTGACATTTTGGCTCAGGAAACACAGTAGAATTCAGCCTGGGTTATCAAGATGAGATTTATCAAAAGACATTGTCTCAAGTCTCTGGTGTTCAAATCAATTTCCTCTATTATCACTCAGGGAAGCATGTGGCCAGATGTGGCCTAAAGACAATGAGATGGACACATGATACTATTGTCACATGTCTTTTATTAATTGCATATTTAGAGCATTATAAGTTGCTGGAGGTTTGGTCAGGAGCAGACCACCCAATGTGTGCAAAACCGGTCTGCTCCCTGATAGACCAGACTGTCTCAAGCCAAACATGCAAAGAATCTTCAATTGTCTGAGAATTGTAATACAAAAGGCTTCATTATGTCCATAATTTAATCATAATTAAATACTTTCCCAGAAAAGCAAACCTTACTATGAAAGGATCAAATATATTATTTGTTCACATGGATTTACATATTCTGGATCTAATAACTTACCGGCAACTATGAGACTTTTCATTTATTTGGGTCTAGACTTACTCCAATCCAAGCTATAATTTTCTTGTTACTTTGATGCTTAAACTCCTCCTCGGGGAGTTTTTCTTTTTTCTGGGAAAACTATCTGTACTTGAGTTGAAAGATGGCCACTTGGTACCATAAATTATATTTTCATCAGAGTTAATGGTATTAGATGACCAGTCAGTAAATTCTACTGATTTATTATCTTGAGACAAGCTTATTTAACAACCCCCTTCCATTTATTGAACAATGGAACCTATTTCATCCCCATTGATCTCTGAATCTTCAAAGTGAGATTTGATTGTGCAATGCAGTTATTAAATAACCTTTAAGATCAACTAAGAAATTAGGAATCTAATTTGATCATGCAATTGGCTCCACTGTTAAAACGGACTCCGGCGAGTGGTAGAGATTTGCAAATTTTTTACTTACTTGTTCCACAAGACAAATGAATCTTTTTGTGGGACCAGTGTTCAACAAATGACTTAGTTCGCATGTAATTTTATTCTAGTTTTCGAGCTTTAAACAATTATCAGATAGCAAACAATCATCTTTTTTGCAATAAGATCGAACCATTCCTTTCTTGCTTTAATATAACGGGTATGAACTGTAATATAAATGACACACTTCTAGAAAAAACGTTGTTTTTACAATCGTGAGTTACACAGGAAGAACATATGCATCTTGGAAAGTTATGGAAATTCTGCAAATTCATGGGTAAGGAATCATCTTGGGAAGATGTAGAAACAACTGTTCCACGCTGTGATATTGGCTTTGCATGGGGTTTTTTGCACTAAAATTAGTAGACATTTCCTCCTGATTTAGCCAATTTTACTTTAGGACGTAGCGTCTTTTCATGCGAAGTATGGAAACTGAGAACATGGCAATAGTGCAGGCTGCGCATTTTAAGGTTAAGTTTGCGCAGTGTCAATCTTTGGTTATCAAATACGACCAAATAAAGCATTTTTTTTTTCTTGCTTGTGGCCAAATTTTTCATTTTTGCTCGGACTATTTCTTTTCTTGGAATCAAGAACGGATGGTAACCCAATGTGCTTTTCACATGCAGGACCCATTTCCATCCAATTTCTTTCTAATATGGTCTACATTTCATCCACAAAGAGCCGCTGTTTCCTTGGAGCACTTTGATATACATACTGATGTCTTGCCCTTTTGAAATCAGATATATTAACCAATTAGCCCTCCCGAATTGCAGAAGGCACAGTGTATAATCCATGTGAACATTGAATATCTTTTGCGTAAAACAATACAATGTACGCCCTATTTGAAAGGAAAGCGTGAGCCTTTCAGAATTGACTCTGGAAATTGTAGCACGCAAGTGAGTAGCAAGGGATAGATCCAGCATGGCTTTGAAACCCATTACCAGAGTCACCCCAACTCCAACTCCAAAGAATGGACCTTGATCCACAGTTTCTTTTTGAATTTGCAAACAGATCATTGAATGGTCCATATGTCAATTATTAACAAAGTTCTGGCTGTGCATTTCATCATACGCACTTAAGAGATATTCGCATGGTTTCAAGAAAGAAACACAATTCAGAATGTGATCAGTATGAAACTCAGGATCCACGGGGTGACGCTCCAGACTCCCAGACGCAATATGATATACTGGACATTCAATACGGGCAGCAGGCAGGCTGCCGAAGCAATTAAACCAAGGTCCGAAAGGGCACCATAAAGTGCCCTTGACAAAGTGCTGTTTCTTGTTAGGAAAATAAAGAATGTATGTCAGCCATAAAGCAATGCGCATGAAAATTAAGTTTGTAGGGAGTGCTTTAAAAAGAGATGGATTAGGTATTTATGACATCATTTTAAACACATTAGCATTGATGCCATTTGAATCAGCGGACATTCCGGCATTAACTGCGTTATTCAACTGAAATTTAATTTTTATTTTCAATCCAACTCACTAAAAATGTTAAATGGTGGAAATGCTGTATCTTTGATTCACATTCATAGCACTGCATCATTTTATGAATGTATAAATTTACTCTTTCATTTTTGTTATTGTAAAGAAGACAACTCAGGTTTAAAATTTTAATACTTTTATATTATATGCACTTGCTTAAGTAAGTTTTTCTGTTTAAAATCAGTTAGCTATGTCAATTATTGAATGGGATGCGTACAATTGTTCAAAATTGATCATCTATTCATTATTTTTTATGGTAAAGCCTAATTGTACTGAACAAATATGCTTTAAAAGTGATAATAATCCCAATTATATTCTTAACCTTTTTGCAATATTTAACAAAAATAATTTGTGCATCTTCAGTGAACTTTTTTATCCGTTAATCATATTTATAGACTTTCAAATTAACTTAGATAATTACCACTGCACTTAAATTCACATAAAAAGCAAAGTGACAAGGTAGAGAAGATCCCTTTAAAATTTCCCAATTAAGTAATTTGAACTTTGTGAAAGAAATTAACCAATCACAGTTGACATGCAATTAAATACTTCACTTCTGAAAGGGAAAGTATTTAGCATATTAGCAATGGGTGGACTATTCACCTGTCTAGCCTGGTGTACAATTGGTAATTTGATAGCCAAAAAAACAACACATGGTCAAGACCTTTCTGTTACCTTATATGAAAGAAACTACTTGTTAAAGGCAATATTATGCAAACTGTCTCTGGACACCCAGGGAGACATTCCATATGGCTATATTCTTTCTATGGTGCATAATCCACAAAAAATACCATATCAAGCATTGTAGCCTTACAAACACTTTTTCGTCAACATTAAAAAGTATTCGATAAGGGGTATCATAGCGCTTCATTTAGATAACGTATTTCTGGGAATGTATTGTTACTTGTACTTACAGTCAAGTATGACAATTAATAGGTGGCACTACCTGATGCCATAACTAGAACAACTATAACTATAAACATAACTATAAACAACAGGTGGTGCTGAACGGGTGCAATTTGGCATGGCCGCCACCAGAGCTTTTACTTGTCACGTCCTAAAATATCTATCAATTTGGAAACATACAGAACAAAAGAGAGAACAATAGTATCCAACGTTGTGCTTTTGAATTGCTATTGTTCCAAAATTTGATAGGAATTGTGTGAAACCCAGAGTAGCCAATGAGCGCAGCGCAGCACTGATTTCACCGATTCATCTCAGTGCGCATAGCCAGTGCGCACCTGGAAAAATAAGCAAATTTGAAAATTCAACATGCAACAGTCAGCAATCAGCAAGTTACCAATCTTTTCTTTTTGGTACGTAATGTTGTAGTATTTTCTTTTTTAGAGTTGGAATGTTTGAATCTGTTTGCTGAACCGATAATATTTTGGCAGGTTTCCTCAAGTGTTTCTTGGCAGATGTTATATGATCCTTCTTTGAATTATTAGCACTCTTTTAAATCCAAGTTGTAAAACAACGTTTCATTCTTGTTATCAAAAGGTTATTTTGAATTTATTTCCAAGGTTTTGTATGGTTCTTTTAAACGAATAGTATTTACTGACCGAATTGCCTAGTTGTACATAAAAGAAACCCTCCAACTTTATTGTGGATTAGAAACTGAACTGAATACATTATAAATTGGGTCTTTAATTTTAGACAAATATTTTTTCGTGCTTAGCAGTTATTGACCCTATTTATGAAAATTTAAATATTGGGCGTGTCCTTTTTTCAGACGATTCATATTTGATTTCTGTCCGAGCTATTGTACATTATTTTACCTGTGGCCTTTTCTGTTAAAATTATATAATTTATTTATTCACTGCCCTTTACTTTAATTGATTTATTAATTTGTTATTTAATTTGTTACATTTTGTATTTTATATCGATGCTTAGTTATTTAATATGAGGGTTGTTACTTTTGATGTAAAATATTTTCGGAAAATCATGAAAAACATGTGGTAACTGATATACCTGTTTACATGTCAAAACCATCGAAGATTCCCAGAAAAGAAATGTCAAAACTGACATTGAATAAATACAAGATAACGAAAATAGTACATTAGATTTGCACTTTCTCAATTTGTCATCCAAGATAAATTCTTGTGGTGAATATTACTTTACTTAAAATGAGTATACAAATATTCACAAATCATTGACAACACGATCTTAGATGTAATTAATATGCATTTTGCAAATTGTTACCGTAAATGATCAAGCTTCGATTATTGAGAGAACCAAGCAATTTGGTCGCAGTTTCACAAAAGAATGACTGCAAATAGTGATATTTGCGGTTGGAATTTTTTTGCACCATTTCGTCATCTAGTTAGTATTATGACATTAGGAATCCGCTACGTTTGTGTATATCTTGTTGTCTGTAAATTCATCATTACAAACGTATCAGCTTGTTATAAGTAATCATTTCCACATGAAAACTTCACAAAGCACTTGCTGTATTCAAATCACTGTGAACAATAGAACAATGGAATGTGTAAAAATATATAAACAAAAGTTCCAGTCCTTAATGTTTTAACAATTTCTATCAAATTCGAACTAAGATATAGTAAGTTTAGAAAATATGTGTTGACATTCCATCTCTTTCAAACATACGCTGATAATAATCAGTATCTGACCCAACCCAATGTCTCTCAGTACTCATCACTGTACCCATGCACATGGACTTGAAAAGGGCAAAACATGTTGTTTTCTTCCGCCTAAGAGAGTTGATTCAGTCTTTATTATTCACAGTGAATGAACAGCACCGTGACACACTGTCACACTCTGAGTAAAGAATATGAATTTACATTCACAAGTCGCGACCTCTATTTACTTTAGCTTATGTCGCTTCTCCTTTTGAAGTTACTTTTAAGGAGGCAAGATACCTCCAAAATGATCTGGCCATTTATGATCATCCATGTTACAGGATAGATTGTGGATAGAATTGTATATAAATTAACTTTACTTATGATACTTTCTCCTTGTCGATACAGGCATAATTATGGCCATGATTATGATTTTGGCCCAGAAAGCAGGAACAGGGGATGAAATGCCCGGTTAAGGCTCATTTTGAGAACAATGGGCGCTTTAGTTTAAGTCACAGACACAGAATGGAAAATTACTGAAGCAGAATTTCAGGAGCTGTCTGTCTGTCTGTCTCTTTCTCTCTGTCTGTCTGTCTCTTTCTCTCTGTCTGTCTGTCTGGTTCTCTCTCTCTCTCCCCCGTATACCTTGCCTCCATCTGCATTCATACTGACGCCACCATGTTAATAAAAACAGAAACAGACTTCACTGGAATCGGAAGAAATAAATTGTAATGGTTTCTTGTTTTGTGGAAAGCACAGTGTGATTTTCTGATTTCCTGAGATGTTCTGAAATAATGTTCATTAAACTTTATGCAAGTGCTCACCAGTAACACAGTATCCTCGTCACATGCCACCTTAAGCACAAGTAATACTTAGCACCATAAATTAGCCGAGACTTCTCCGCGACAGCCCGTAGTTCGGTGCTTGGGAAGCATCGCATGCACAGAAAGGTAAACACGGACCACGCACCCGCTCAAGGTACGATCCTCAGTCTGACGATGTGAAAATCACTCCATTCTTCAAACGGTAAAACATAACCACATCCTCAGCGCGGCACTTTTATCTCTCTAGCACTGTACAACTTAATCCAGTAGATGGGATTAAAAGTTGCCCATTTATGTCATCAAAGAATTAAAGACTCTGCAATAGGAAGGATGTTTGAGGCCTTACACGATCTCAATACAGATTCAATGAATTATTCAACGTATATTTAGATTTAATGAACATAGTTTTTGGTTGCAACCAACTCAGTCCTTACCTAGCAAAACCTATTTTGGTTGGTTACTGGTACCCTCATTTTGGACTTTTACATCTAGAAAACACATGACAATTCTGGAAGGTTAACCGCAAAAATCATATGCTGCTTCAAGCATTTTTCAGTATTTTTTGGTTAATGGCGTGAAAGTTTAAAATGACGTCTTAAAAATATCATCATGCTTCGAATAATTCATTTTAATTTTAAAGTTTTCGCATTCATGCTTTTACAAGTTCAACAAAAAAACTTTTATTCAGAGGAGGCGTAAATCTAGTTGTCATATTCTGTAGAGATTGATTTATGTTTAGACTTCACACAATGACAACTTGTAGAATATCAATGATAAAGCATCAAGTCTGGCAATGCTATTGCTACTGTAAAGTCCCATTCAGGAAACATATTATTTATGGGAATATACTTATTACATATAAATCATTCGTAGATTTGAATGAGCAAACGTCTTCCTACGACCAACTCACTTCATGATTATTATCTCATTGATATTAGATCACCATTCCTTTCCAAACAGAATAACATTTTTACGGACCCAGATGTTCTGGGTGATGTTTTGTAAAGGTAGAGACAGATAGATTTTCACCTTTGATGTGGGGCGGGTAGATATACAGGTACGTCTTTGAAGTCTCTTCATAGAATGTAATTACATCAGGAATCAACAACTGTTTTTACCTTATCGCTCCTCACACCTGAAGCGTTCGTCACACGGGAGACTTTCCGTATATTATGGAGAATGCGAACAAGGCCGCCATGTTGTTCTGTCAGTTAATCTTGGAAAATTTGTTATTTATTAATATGGCCATTACACAGAATTCGTATCAATTGCGCACATAAGAGTATATAAGGTAGCTCCTATAATGTGCCGTGTTAAACTTCTGATATGAATTCCGTGTACTGACCTTCGTTTCGGCATTGGGGTCACTCTTCCCATGAGGTTTAAAGCCAGGATGGATCTTTCGCCCACGTGGCTATTCGATTGCGCACTATGACGCTCAGAGTCACTTCTGATTTGCACCCACTTTCTGCTTAATGTGAACTTTGTACCCGGTGTTAGCAGGCAGCCAGCTACACTTCTCACACACCGGCAGATAATTTTGGAACAGCAACCAACAAAAACTGGAACTGGTCCAACAAAAAAATGATAAAAATTGGAAAAAAATCATTGCTCTGGGCTACAACACATTCTGGATGAATGTAACAATAGAATGCAGTACCACGGTTGTTCCAGTGTTTGCAAATTAACAACAACATTCCGCTGCGTTAGCTACCAAGAAGTGAGGGTTGGTCTGATGGTCTAGACACCTATCTGACTTAAACGGTCATGCAACTTCGACCCGTTCCCCATACACATATTAAATCGTGCATACTGTCGCTACGTACACGCACGTCAATGAAGTAAAGACGCATAAACGTCAGGTATTGTCCCACCATAAGAAGTAAAATGGGCACCATTCCTGTAAGAACGACTACAGAGTCAGATGTAGGTCTGTCTCTATTTCATTGCAAAAGGAAATAGCTAATTTGAGGAATAACTCACTGTGAGTTCCTGGATGGGAAATAAAGGTATAAACTGCCTTTGATGACTGAACTGCAGTTAACGGTTCGAATTGACTTTAACATATGTGAAAAGTGGAAAGTCTCCCACATACAAACACACAGGTGTATGAGAATGTTTACTGTTAAGGTCAGGTTTTTTGAAACTTGATTTGTTGATGAAGGTTTTTCTCTATGCAATATGGTAATAAGGTAATAAATCTAATAATACTCAGCCTCAGTTCGACTCCACGTGTTGTTTATTATCAATATTTGCTTTTCGCAACGTGTCATATTCAACTCATAATGAAGTTTTGCTCACAGTTTGTTTTCCTTTTTTGTAAGTTTGGTTCAGAAAAAAGGTGATCATTCTCAAGTTTAAGACAAGTATATTTGGTACATTGGAGCAGTACTGGGCTGTATGAGATACAAGGGAAAGGATTGGTCTTTTACTGGATGGATCGTTACCATTATCACTCAATTTAAAAACGTTTGTCGTCTTGAAGTGTTTCGTGTGCTTGCTAGTGTCCGCAAAGTTATGACTTTTACATACCGTATGAAACATATTTAATCAATAAATAATGAACTCAATGAAAACATCATTGAATGTACTGCTGTGCTTTTTATGTCAATCAAATCAAAATGGCAGCCTTGAATTCTTTTGTTCCAAAATATTTCCAAGTCAGTATATATTTCAGGAGCTACATTCACTCAGAAGGCCAGCACACCGGAATGATGTATCAATGAATGCATATTTCCAATTAAATTGAAGATCAATTTACTAAATAAAATATCCAAACATCCGTTTTCTAATTGTCTGTCACTAACTGGAGTAAATTGTAGCGCAGTATCATTGACAGAATTAAAAATAAAATACTAAAAACTTTTTGGACACTTCTCTGGTGTCTTCCAATAGAAAGTGCTTTCTAACAAGAACTTGTAAAGTTATCTTTCGTGTAATGTTTTCACCGCAAAAAAAAACAATGTCCATGATCTGTAGCAAATCGAAGTGTAGGACTACAGTTACTTTTTATGATTAACCTGAGCCCATAAAATCGTCTCTGGGTCAAGAAGGCATGCAAACCAACAAGAACAAATATCAAGAACCGCGACAGAGGTCGTCGCCCCCGGATCTAATGGATTTGTGAACAGGTTGATAATTACAAAAGATAACACACAGATCACCATTGTATTTCACACTTGGTACAATAAGATCTGACGAGAGACTTGTCGTTACCTTTGATCCACCTCGTGGGAAACGTTAATCTCTGTAAATCCACCATATTTCATAATGTTAAACCAAACGTAAACTACACATATCTGTGTGAACTATGATCTTTGTACGTTTATTCATGTTTTCGTCATATTTCATGCTCAATAGTTGAATGGAATTCATCATTTGCCGGCGAATCGGAAAGTATCAAAATATTCTTTAGGTGTACATTCTCTGACGTATCATACACTAATCAAGCTTGTAATGCGATAAAACATAAGAATTTACACGAACAAATTATTCTGTATTTTATCGTATCATGTGGGAAAGTGAAAAACCTGTAACTAAAAGGTTTACCAATAAACCCTCTTTCCGTTATGTAATGAATTTCTTGAATTAAAACGGGTTTAAACCAAACAAAAGTTCTGGATTTCGTACATGAGATACACAAAGAACAGCTAATATATCTTAACATCTCAGACGTACCCAAGAAAAAAATGTGGTGTGATATGTCGTATAGTGGTGCGCTCCCTAGATGTGACAATGTCTCTATTGCTTATGAGCAAAATTTGATTTGAAATATTTTCAAAGCCAAAACATCTGAATGATTTGTCTTGACTGAAAAATTTACTTCAAAATTACTTAGTGGATAATTTACCCGGTTTTTACCTTTCTGTGCTTAAAACACATAGTGTCATGAAGATTTCTAATATTTCACGGGTTAGTGTTTTTGAGTGGCAGTGTCTGGAGGGCTGGAGACTGATACCACTAGGCGGCTAATATTTCACTGTCCTTAACAGATCACTTTCCCTGATTACATCCTCATCTATACATCATTCACAGCATAAACTACCTACAGCGCAAAACATAACCGTCTAACTACACGTTTGTCTCTGGAGGATTACAGGGTGTAATTCCACTTAAGTAAATGTTAGATTATCTTAAGAAGTTACGTTTTACTGTTTTGTTGCGTTTTTGTTTGTGTTTTTGCTATTTGGCTTGTGTTTTCTACTTTCATTTATGTCACTGTTGAAATTTAGGCTGGCAGGTCATAGGAAGAAATGCTCATTTGTGATTCGTTATTTTGAGAACAAACGAAATTCAAACCGCGCTTTGCTCAAGTTGAAAGCAAAGCGTGGAATGTTATCACTTGAAAACTGAACTATATATCAGCTTGCAGAGACCGAGATGTAGCTCACCTCTCTTCGTGGTGGTGCACGTAAACACTAAAAATAGGCCCAGATGGATCTGAGCTCATTTGGCATCATAAGAAAACTAAGACAATATAGGCTACAACATCACATGGATACAAATGAAGTGTCTAAGATCAAATCCCAAATAAGTGACCAATGAAAAATATAAATATGACTGCCAAACTACAAATATATGTGGTATCAATATAATTTTTACAGTAAATAAAGAGGATATATAGATGCATAAAGCTACCAAATATGAAGTTTGTATCATGAACTGCATTTACAGGAGAAAGGTTCAAAGAAAAAAACAAATATGGCTGTGAATTTAAGAATAATGGTCACAGGAACATAATTTTTGCCAGACTTTGAGGTATGACATAGATGCATGTGTGTGCAAAATATGAAGTTTCTATGACCAATAGTGTGCTCAGGGCAGCTGTGCATAGATGACAATGATGACAATGAAGCTGGACGACGCCGGACAACAACGACGGATGATGGACAAATCATGGTTCTACAGGCTCTTTGGCAATTATGCCAAATGAGCCAAAAATCACGTGCGCTCTTGTTAAAGTGAAAAACACAGCATGAAATTCTGTTATTAATGACGTTTAACAGGTTCCAATTTTTCCTCATTTTGGCTTTGTAACGTATTATACAAACATTAATACCTTCACTGTTTTCATGACAACGGTAATTCACATTATAAAAGTGACAGTTAACCGAAAGAAATCTTGTAATTATTTGCTCATAACTTTTAGTTATTCACAAAACGGATCTTTGACAACCATAGCTGGAAGATAAGGTATTTACGACTCCGCTTTTATTTATCTTTAAGATTACAGGTGATAATTGTACTTAAGCAACTATAGGATTACCATAAAAACGTTTGTTTCAATTATTATAATTATGTAATGTGTGGATGATACACCTGTCATTTGGTATTTACAATTAAATTAGAAAAGGATGATTAGTAACTTGATAGCCCCGTGATATTGTGACTAAAATTCTTACATAGCTTGAGGTTTCATACAAAAAGTGAAGTAAAATATGAATGTGACAAAGGCTAGAAAGAAACATATTAAGAACATAGGCTTCAAATAAGACACCGCAAAATCGACAGCAAATACGGTCCAAACCTGATCACATAAACTTAAGTTTAGGACATGAAGGTTTCATTGTGAAGGCCCCCTTCATCTGTAATTCGAAAGACTTAAACTGACGTAGGAGAGTATTGGGGGGTTTTTTAAACAAATTTATTTCAATTAATTTCTGATCTGATATGTTTTAATGATGCACGTGTTGCAATACGAAGTACCTTAACACGCGTTCGCAATAAATATTTATTTAGGTGTTCAGGTATAATATTGTGGGAGTCTCCTTCTTTAAAAATTGTTTACTCCGCCATGTGTTGGGAGTTCCCTTCAAGTTAAGGTTTTGAGTCACGTATGGTGATAATTTTAAGCACTTTTTTCGTAATTGTAAATATTTTGATGCCGAGTAAAGTGTCCTTACTTGCAGTGCTTTGTATTAACTTGTGGTATATTTAGCTTGTTATCAGCTTGTTCCGGATTATTAGAAGTAATAACAAAAGCAATAGGTTTGCTTTAAACCGAGAGAAGATTGTACTTTATTTCTGCAAACATTATACATGTTGCCTGTTGGAAGTCTCAATCTAAACTGAAGATTTGAATTTGAAATTGTTTGTAACAGCTTGGGGAATGCTTGTGTGTTATTGGCTGATAGGCTATAGCTTCCTGTCTGCCTGCAACTGCCAGCATGTGTGCACAACATACTGCAGGTGTAAACAAGTGGCAAACAAGCGGGTCAGTACTGGGCTCAATCTCTTGCAAGCCCAGATGTAATACATGCTTGACCAAGCCCAATAAATAATATTAGTGTTTTTTCGGATTGCACAGGGAAAGCTATTGTAAAAATTAGCCTTACATTTTGAAAACTGGATCAGTCTGGCCTGACCTATCCGAACCCAGCATGTTAACAGATGTTAGATTTTTCAAAGAAATGATTTCGTCTGTCAGTAGATCTCATTTGTGCCCATATTCGACTTGTTACTTCAGAATAATTGGGTTTCAAAATGTGTAGTCATATAAAAGAGAAATACAGACAGGTGCAATCTTATTTTAAAACATATTTCCTAATTTTCTAATCAGATAATTAATTTTCTTTATATTAAAGATTGTTCTGCATCATTTGCTATAAATCCTTTACAAAAGTTTCAAAATGTAGCATGTGAACCACATGATGTTACATGAATAATAGAGGCAAAAATATCAAACATTCAGGTGTTTAAATCCAATTGTAAACTGTAACCTTAACAGAAACTGTAACATTGCGCGACCCTGCTTTTATTGGATTTATCATTACAAAGGGAATTACATCCATACTCAACCATTACATCTTCGAAAATTACAAGCTTTTGAAGGAATTTCTATTGTATCCTCAATCTGTGGTACATGAAACGATAATCCAATGCAATCCATTTACGTGTAATGTTAAACAAATTGCATAATACCATTATACTTAACTTTATATTTATTTGAACCTAATCCTTTACAATTCCTACTTTTTTCATAGTTTCACAATTCAAATGTAATGTTCGACAATTCAGAAGTCCAACTACTTTACGTATATATAATTTCTCACGCAGATGGTATTCAAATTGATTTTTTCAGTCCGTGCACAGACCGCCTCTACAGTTTTACACCGCTCTTGCACCCTCTGCTAATTTCTTGAAATTTCTTTTTTTTTTCTAAATGTAAAAATCATCGCACCTAATACCTCTCGAAAATCAGAAAGAAACGCGCCATTAAGACATTGTTTTTCAGCCTTTCTTGTTAAAAATGTCTTTTTGCCATAAACTTTTTTAGCAGTGTCACCATCATAACATCATGGAACCCCCCACAAGTTTATTTACACTCATTTTGTTCTGAAGTCTCTTTATTATTTGTCATTAACAAACCATGTCACCGCCACTTAACTATGAACTGTACATACTCAGACTTAATTGCCTCCCACATAATAAGAAGCATCAAATCAATATAATTGTCCTCATTTTTCAGAAAATTTACCAAATTTATTATTGTGTTGGTGGAGATATTGGATTGACCAATCATGGGGACCACACATTGGAGCAGCCGATGGGATCAGTCGACATAATTTCAACCCTATTTCGTTTGGTTTCTATTCATTTTGATTCATTCTGTGCGTTTGTTCTCTCAAAGATAAGAACATAAAATTTTATTGTTATCAAGTGTTGTAATGTAATTAAAGTTGAAATCTCTCCTCAGAAATAAGTTTACCACATAAAACATCAAACGCGTCATCATCGAGCTGTCAGAGAAGGTCCTGTGCTACAAATTCGCCCAACTATGCTCCTTCTTCAAGCCAATGCAGAGCACGAAACAAATTCTTTTTAAATTATATAATTCAAAACTTTAGCCTAATTACTTAGATTGAATTAGGGATAACTTTGGAGATGATTGCATAGTTGCAGAGTTTTTCAATAACTTGAGAAATCATGGAACCCGTCACGACCGATCACCATTCTGTTCCAAGAATGGTGAGATCACAATGTTGTACTTTAGTCATCATAAAGGCAGCTTCTGTCAGTGTTTCACCGTTCCGAGAGGATTCCTCCTGGCTAACATATCATTACGGTTAAACTTATTCCAAGTTATCTCTGTCACAGTATTGTCTTTATCTTTATCTTTGAACTGGCAATTCATTTATTTATACAGATGCATTACAGGAAGCCATGTGTTAGTACAGGAATTCATGTCCCAGCCGTATCAGAATTATGATCTCTCAAAGTTGTATATGTATGTTTCTTTTTTGACAAAATACAATTCAAGCTCCAGCTGTAATGGCACCAGAATTGTGATATCTCAGATTTGTGTATCTGTGTTTGGTTAATCGAAAGTGTATGCATGTGAACCCATTTCTGAACATCAGTGCACAAAAATCATATCAGAACTTTACCACAGTACCTTTTGGAAGTTCCCTTATGTACTCTTATGTACAAAATTGATATGATTTTTGTGTGATGACAAAGGACCTCACTTGATTATTGACCGTTCAAGAGATAAGCTGAACAACATAACTAAACTCTCCATCACCAAGTCAACGAACTTTGCTTAACTTTAAATCCTCAATTTAATATATTAAGACAACTGCCTTATTTGGAACAAGCTGAGTTATTACCATTCTTGGATATGCTCTGTCAATATTTATAGCAACCGCAATCAAAGGCCTACTTCATTTTCTGTTTGGTTTCGTAGGAAAGTGTTTTTACACCAGTTTTAGTCTTCAAGTCACGATTAGTTATAAAGTTAAACACTTTTTTGTGTCAATGTAAATAATTATCAGAGAATTGAAGTGCCCTGCGCGACATTTTAATCTGGTGCCTCTGACCTAACCCCCTAAATAAACTATCCATCCCACTTAACCCCCTAAATAAACTATCCATCCCACTTGTACTTCAGTTTCATTGAAAATTAATTCACATTTTTACTGTAAAAAGTTCATATTCGTCTCAGTAATTTATCAAATGAGACATGTCGACTCCCACACCAGTTGAATTAAATCTGAATTCTTAAAATATGTCTTTAAATATTTTCTTATTGGCTTTTTATTACGTTGTACATCTCACAATGATGTATTTCAGGATCGACATATGCCAGACAACCTCTGTGGACATTTAATAATTAAACTTTACAGTTTACTCACTTACTATAAAAGTTATTATGCAAAAGTCACCTTATTTTTCTGCATAAATTTTCCTTGAGTGTAAAGTCACCTTACAAAGAGCACCCATACATTTAAAGATGATACTAAAACCTTTTCTGGAAACTCCCTGATTTATAATCGAGAGAGGGAAGTTTCAGTGTGGAGCCCATGAATAGCTCCAAGTTATGTGAACAAATTCCACGCATGTTTTCCAATAATTAGTCCATTAAAATATAACCAGACAAACTTATTGATTTCATCAGTCCTGAATTGCCTTGTTTGGTTTATGACATTAAATTTCTCACGTATCAGTTTTGATTGTGCAAACACTTGTGTAGGAGTTGTGTGAGAAACAACAAAGAAACACAAATCAGATTCATGAATCTTCTGTGAGAATCTAATGTAATGGAGCCTTGTTCACTTCATTCTCATCTCCTCCATTGGTAAATAAACACAACCAAAGGTATTTTCACAAACAAGAAAATTATTCTTGCTTGTCTGCAGTGAATTTTGAAAGTGCGAAGTGTTGCAGAGGTACTTATGAATACTTTCTCTTTAAAATTTTATCTTCACTATTCATCTCTTCAAACATTGTGTCACCTGTAGATTACCTGAATTTGATCTTTAATGGGTGATTTTTAGACATACTGATACATTCATTGTCACATTTGTATGATTTTATAATATCAATTCTCACAAATGAATGTGACAAAAATGTATTTTGAATATTAATTGAAAACGTGCTATACATAAAATAAGGAAAATTAATAAAAGTGCCAATTTATTGCAATGAAAACTCTTCTAACAATTCAATAGTTGAAGTAGTTGTGTAAGAGAGTCATGATGTGATGAAGTGTTGGATCCTATGGTGTTTATGTCATGTACATTACATGTTACTCCTACTTAATCATGAACTGTACATAGTCAAACCTAATTGCTTCTCTTTGTGTCTATTCACACCGATGTTTTATCTGTTTGACACATGCAGGCATGCTCTTATTGTTTATTGGGAAAATATAAATTTTGTGTTTTGGTCATATTCAGACCATGACCAAAATCATGGGAAAATTACCTAATAAAAGACAGTCGATATATACTTCAATAGATGATTTTAATATATTGCAATTTTAATCAAATTAATATTCTTAAATTTTGAATTAACTGTTACAAAATGTGTGAATAATCAGCAATGTGCTATTGTGTAAATGATACTCAGTAGCTTTAATTTTAAAGATCAACTATTATCCTTTATCAGATGTTCAGTCCTAAGTCATGTTTATGAACAAGTCAATAGTTTACATTTGAAAACATTACAAGTTGTCATGCATTATTATTTAACACATTTGTTCTGCATGAAGTGTGTATTTTGCTGAATTTCATTACATTTACAAAGTTTGAACAACAAGTATAAAGAACAGTACACATGACTGTGTTGAAAATTCACACAACATATGAAGGTGTGACACTTTTACAAATGGTAGGCTCCTTTCTGACAATGTTTATAGCCTAAATGTTAAATATGAAACTGAGAACTTGTAAATAATATCCTTTACTGGTTTTTGCACAAACATGAATAACTTAACACCATTTCCTTCCAATTAATATTCTGTGCCTTAACTAGTTTTGAATTTGTAGATCTGGCTCAAAGTGCAATTGTTTGTTACTGACTTAAGCTCCCAATAAATTTCTCACGAGAAAATGTTGACACTTTGACACTTGAACATCATTAAATTTCTTCTCGTTGGTAGGTTTTGTACATTTTTGGAAGTTACCTCTTGTGAGGTTATAAATATTTAACAAATATTACTCCAAAAGTGATTTAAGGCATAAATTTAATTTCCGCTCCACATAATATTAAATGCAAAAGCAGTATATTTTCATGTATCAGTTTTGTCTCTGTAAATATTTCTAAGCAAAGTCGTTGAAGAACTTTTCAAATAAATTTCAGGCTTACTGACAAGTTTTATGTAATAGATATTGTTAGATTTAGAATGATTGAAATAAATACATATTACCTAAATAAAAAATTGTACTTTGGACATTTATATCACTGGCCACAGGTCTTGCCGTGAATAAGTTGTAAATAGACTATTTCATTTCAGGAAATAATTTTTGACAGGGCTATTGACAGAAACTTTAAATTTATGCTTCTCACACTTCGTGCTTTCTCCAGAAGTGTACCCAAAAGCTATTCGTTAGTTACAGGTGGTGAGCAGTCATACTGCAGGCTTCTGTGATCATATTGTGTGGCCTATTTATTTCAGCTTTGTTTTGATACAAAAATGAGTGCATCAAGAATATTTCAAAGATGTTAAGCACATCTAACACGTCAGAAAATTAAGTCCGATTCTGCATCTGTGCCATGCACAAGACAATAAACAATTTCAGGTCAAGTTTCTTTGATGAAACACAATTAAATTAGACGGAATTGTCTGTTGACAAATTTCGTGTTTGCATTGATGATCAATTGATTAGATTGTTAATGTACAATCACACGCCTTTTAATCATAACGGTTCAATCAATATTATGACATGATCTTTTATGAAGAGTTCAATAGATGACCGATATTCGGAAACAGAAAAGCAGTTTTCAAAACCAATCATTTGGAACCCAATTATGAGACAATTGATTTGAAATTATTATTTAAAAATAAGATCAGCCAGACTGTAAAAATTGAAAGTAGTTGATCTAAACCTACTTGACCTCCAGTTAATATAGTACCATTTATTTTAATTACTTTAATTTCCCGTATTAATATCACCTTAAAGCTCAACTGGTTCTGTATTGCATAGATTACAAATTTACTTTCTAGTTGAAGCGGTGAGTACGAATATACATGGTGCCATCTGTTTGGCCCTGTTTTCTTTTACGTGAAGATCTGAGTACATAAACATGACGTTCGGTAAGAGTACAACTTGGGGATCAGATGAATACATGTAGACAAAAATTATTACACTCACGACTTTTCCATAAAATCCAGGGTATTGATAATATGCGACTCAGTTCTCTCTTTTTTTTCAGAAAAAAAGGTTCAAAAAGACATTTCCTGATGTACAAATATTGATATTAATATAAACCACCTGTTGACTTGTGCACAAAATGGCAATCCTACCTTTTTTGCTGTGAGGGACAACCACATACGCCCAACAATGGGAATGGTACAGTGCCTCAAAAAGCTGCACCAGAGGTGGCCACCAGTTGCAGTTTACAACTTTTACCTTCCCAGTCAGGAATCAACATGAGAGCTGACCCAACCTTGGTGTGATTTGTCCCTCAAGTAACCCGACACCTCATGGTATTAAGATCAGCGACAGCTCTAGTCTGTGCACTTTCTGTCGTTCCACATACGGCTGGTGCCAATTTTGCACCTTCGTCTGGGGAGGCTATGATTCTTGAGACACTAACATTTCCACCCTGTCCTGGAATCGACCCTGGGTTACCAACGACTAACGACTGCACTGCGGAGCTCATATCCCGAGGTGTACTGGAATTGCCCTAAATATTCATGCAATAATGTCATATTGAAAAAGCACAACCCGCCATTCCGTCTATAACTTTTGGCGTTTTATAGAACCAGAATCCTTAAGGAAAATACTTTATTATAATTCAACCCTGTGTAAATGAAAAAGTTCTTTCATGTGTGACAAAAATTCGTCACGTAATTTATGTCCAGACTGGTTCTCAACCGATCTTCCAAATATTGATGGTAACAACTCGATTGCTCAGCGACCAAAAGGCTGTCTTAGATCACCTTAAATGCTCAGTTAGGTATTAAGGCCTTGTCCTGAGTTTGCATGCGTTTTCTATGATTGTCAAGATACATTTGATTTCAGAATAATATTTAATAATATTTATATTATATATAAATATTGAATTGAATATATTGAATAATATTTATTTATGTTGAGTTGTATTATACTTTTGACCTATTCGCAAAAATCTGATAAAATATTAGCACATTTCACCACTGACATTCTTGTAATAACCGAAAAGTATGACAATTTTACAAATTATTCTTGCCCTTATTGTGGTTTAGAAAATTAAACATAAAAGTATGAAATGTAGACGTTTTCATGCGTATGAATTACAGGCTTAAGCCTGAAACAGATTAACTTAACACTGTTCCGAAAATATTTAAAGTGAAGTATCAATTTCACATCAAGTTGTCATCTTAAAGTTTGTTAAATCAGCATATGCATGATATGCATGTATTTATTTGGCCATGCATGTGAGGTATTTTATATTTCTTCACCATATTTCAAGTCTGAATTACTCGCTTAAAGGCTCTAAGCAAGATGAACATATTTTACACCTGCCTGGCAATACCTGGCATGTTTTCTTCTTTTCGACGTAAAAGAATTAGGGTAGTGTATCTGTGTTATAAGTCTGAGATGCCAGATGTAACAATAAACATTACACAGGATACGGACAGCACGTGCTCCACAGACACAACCAGGGGCGCAGAATATAACACGTCTAAAACCAAAGAGCCTAGGATGAAATTAAAATTAATTCCAAGGAAAGGCAAGGAAATAATTTGAACTTACCTGAGTTAAGAACTGAAAATACCTCAAAATATTAAGAAAACTCAATTTTTTTTCATTTTTTTATGTTTTAAATACATGGTTTCTTTTATCATTAACAGTAACATGAAAGGAAGCAGTTTATGATAAATGAAACTTTGTCAAATGTTGTTCAATTTTGTTGTTGCTGAGTTAAATCTAACATCTTTCTTCATAAAAAAACGGTTTCATCATACAGCCTTACATGTAAGTCCGCAACGCTGATTACTACATCAGTGTTTAAACAATTCCATGATGATTAAATATTGAGACAGTCAATGAGACGGTTGTGTGGTTCGATTGATCAAGTTCAGACAAGATTATCAACGACTTTTTTACGTATGGGCGACGAATCTGCACATCTGCTGTTCGTGGCGTGATCTTTTCTGACAAGTCTATTTCTCGATTATTAATTCGGTTTCATTGGAAACGTCGATTAAACAAATACATGGTAAAAAGCCCCACCTTGATCTCGCAGCAACAGTACAAAGAAATCGTATCATTTTGGAAACGAAGAGAAAAAACGAGAGAACGAAAGAATTTCACACTGTGCTTTTGATGCGCTATTGTTAAACTTCTGATACGAATTCCGTGTACTGAGTGCAGATCTACCTTGGTTTAATGCCCATGGGCTGAGACACCCGTATTCAAAACGGGGTACCAGTGGCCCGAGAAAGTTATTATTTTAATGCACTAACTTGGCTAAGATACCAAAATTTGCAACCCCTCATACGCACGGGCATGCATGTACAAAAGTGCATACATATGCATACATATCACACAATTACACAACTTTTGCAAATGATTTGGTATGAATCCTATCTAGGTATTCAAGAGCCTAACACAATCGTGGTTTTGTGAAGTAGTTTGTGTGAAAAACAAACGGGATGTTTACACTGAGTCTTACTCCAAATCAAACAATACGAGTCAAAGGTAACATGTAGCTATGTCGAGCTGGGAGTGCAAAAAGGATGATAAACTACACTATTGTGGCTTTCCGTCTATGGAGCTCTACATATTACAGGTTAACTCATTGTCAATCCAGACAAAATGGCGATCACTTTGCACAAATTGAATGATAAATGCCACAAACATGAATTTGATTACTCTATGAACAAGTGCTTAGTTTTAGCGTCAAAGTCCCTGTTAAAGGATTAGAGACTTCGGTCAAAGTTATCACCGGGAGCACGCTAGTCTAAAGACTGCAGTTAGAGTCAACACCAGAGGTGCCACAGGCTTGCCGCCTTACACCTACACCTGCAATCATGTGACAGTCTAGAGACTATCTTATTGGTTAATTAGAGTTAAACATTAGCATTGTCAACAGACAGACTTCGGTTAGAGTATCTGCCAGAGTGTGTAGACTGCAGGCAGAGTTCCACCAGAGGCAGCACAGGCATTCCCACCTGCAGTAGTGCCTGC
>JBCAUI010540361.1:0-10854 GCA_038406195.1 Haplosyllis anthogorgicola
GGTTGAGAGTCACGATAAATGTCTCTATTAATTTTGTTTCCTTATTTGTTTAACAGTAGTATATCTAGCCTCAATATCAACCTAGTAACTGACTCTCCTTTTTTTGTATGAAGTAACTGCTTAGTTTACTTTAATGTTTTAATGTTTATGGAGTAAATTTCTTCATTTCTCATAGTTAAATGAACTTAGCTCAAATGTGTTTGTCTTTTTACTAAAGCTCATATCCAAAAGAGTCATTAACATGGTTGCTTACTTATAATATTTTATTTCTAGTATTTTTACTATTTTCTTTTAATGAGGCTGACAATAAATTATCAAACTAATTTTTCTAATTGTTTGTTCAATCTATCCTACCTTTTTAACTTTAAATTTGGGGATGAACCCCCCTCCCCAGGTGAGGATGAGGTATGGAAATGAGGTATAGGGATGAATTATGGGGATAAAGTATGGTAATGATGTATGGGGATGAGGTCTGGGGACGGAGCCCCCCTCAGGTGAGGATGAGGTATGGCCCCCCAAGGTGAGGATGAGGTATGGGAATGAGGTATTGGGATGAATTATGGGGATAAAGTATGGGAATAATATATGGGGATGAGGTCTGGGGATGGAGCCCGCCCCCCCCAAGTGATGCCTAATTGGTAAAAAGCAACAGATATTGAGTTAAAGTGATGTTTTTTGGGTGAAAAGGAACATATATTAGGGTCCATCCCTTTTTTCACCATCCCCATACTTCATTCCCATACCTCGTCCTCACCTTGTTGGGGGGGGTCCATCCCCATACCTCGTCCTCATCCTCACCCTGGGGGGGGGTCCATCCCCATACCTCGTCCTCACCCTGGGGGGGGTCCATCCCCAACACCTCGTCCTCACTTTTTGAACTCGCAGCGAAACCACCTTGCTGTCTACAATAGTCTATCAACGCAAAGCGTGATAGACTAATGACAATGATATTAGATATTTTCCATACAATCCATATAATTCTTTTATATATAGTCTGTCATATGAACATTATGGCAAGGTAACAGACCTAATTCACTGATTGTTTTGAATTTAGACAATCTCTGTAGTTTCTTTAACTTTAATTTTGTCACGTCTAAAATATATAATTTTTTGGATGGACTTGACTATTAAATGCTGATTCAAGTAATTTTTACTTTTTATATGTGATAAAACTCAGAAGTAAAAATGTTTTGTTTTGTTGTAATGAATTATTGACACTTTTTATAAAAATAAGTTTAGTTGATGTCTTTTTCCTTATCCCTAAGAATGTGGCAATTCAAATGTTGTTACAAACAAATAGAGGGGTATAAAATACAGTTGCCTGCTGTAGCTAGTAAAAGGGTGTGGGGAGCCATGAAGATAGGATTACTTACTAAGCGTTCAACAACCCATGTTATATTACCTAGGTTAGGAGTCTGACGCTCTACCAACTGAGTTTTTTCTGATTTGGAGTCCACTGACTAAGCTGTTCCACTTGGGAGTTTGACACTCTACTGACTGAACCTTCCTTATTTGCAGGATGACACCCTGCTGACTGAACTACCTTGAAAAGAAATGCAATTGGCTTCTTACTAAAATTGAAATGCAATTTGTAAATTTGTAAATAGAGTCTGGTGAGAGAAAATGTCAAAAGAAAAGGTCAAGCTCTGTAGGGTGCTGAAAGCTGCACTTATCTAATTAAGTCTGGGATTATCTTTGTCTGAGACTAATTGAGTTGAGTTACCCAGGAAATGTAAGACACACTGACACATTAACATTAAATAAACATCTAAATACTATACTAAACTGTACATAATAAGAATATTGAAATGGCAAAGGCGTCATGTAATTGCTTGTTCATTAGTAATAACATATGTACTTTTCACTTCTGTAACCAATTAATTTCTGTAGAATCATTCTCTGAAGACTCTCTTGATGCAATGTTTTCTCTTTGCTGCTCAGGAATCATTCTCATGAATCCTGTTAATAACAGGTCTATGATATGGCTAAGAAACAGAGGTCTGAGTTATATTTTACTTTAAATTTTGTTGTTTTAATTTGTTATTGTTATTAATTCTTGTAAATCACTGCCTTGAAGGTCTGATTATGAGCCTCTTGATATGACTGTGTTAGTATTGTAATTTAAAATGGTTTATTTGGACATCACTTCTAGTTTTATTGTTTCTAAACATATTGCTTGTTACTCAATCATTTATACCGAGCATAATTCTGCAATTTACTTTTATATTTCCCTTCCCCTTTCAACAACAAGAGGCAAAAAGAGTAGGTCCCAGTGGGATATTTAACTGTGTTGTCAGCCTGCCTCACCAATGTATCCACAATATCCATTTATGTCTCGATCACTGTTGTAACATCCATTAGTAAAGTGACCTTAGACTTCTACATAAACACGGCTTTCCTCTCCATAATCATTCCTAAAAGCACAGTCCTCAATGGCAGAATAAAAAAGAGTACTACGTGTCTGTTTTATTGCTATTTTACACACAATTGCTATATGTTTTATTGAAACATTTTACTCTATATGGCAACGTGGACAGTTTAAATCAATAAATAAAAGCAATCACATTGTTAGTTGCTTTAGCATTGAACTGTTAAAAGTCTGTTTTATTCAGCTATGTACTGTGAATTGACATAATATTCATTCATTTCATTCAGTTATTCATGTTTTTAAAGGATGAGGTTCCTATCCTTTTTGAAACAATAGCTCATCAAGAGCACAGCGTGAGATTCTTGTGTTCTCTCCTTTGTTTTGTATGTTTCCAAATTGACAGGAATTTCACGAGCTGATTCTCATAACGACTTTTTTAATCGTAGAAGGAAAGGAAATTCATATTGAGAACAACTCAAATTTATTGTGCAGTTGTTTCATGTGGCACATGCAAAATCAATAACATATCCTTAGTCACTCTGAAAGATGTTCTCAAGTTTCTAAAATTATTGGCAGCCCAAAATGTAATTCATTTTCAATAATCCCACTCACATTTTTACTCATTTTGTTGAATGTTTCAAAGCCAGATTAACACAAAAACAGGTAAAATTGTTCAATCTGGTGAATTAGTGAATCAATTAAAAACCATAGAGATCATATGATACAATATGATAGTCTGGAAACTTTCATTTTCAATTCAGTTTCTGCTGTTTGATTGGTATTTAATGTATGCTTTGTGGAATAAAACATTTGACTTGTGGAATCTTTCAGTTTGAATTAGTGCTCATTTTGGGCTCAATTATTTGGTGTTTAATATTAGCTTGGTAGAAACAATAAAACAACAAAAGGAACATTTGTCTTCATCTGTTGATGTACAGACAGATTCAACTTGGCATCTAACACAGTGTTATCTGGCGTTTTGTGAATCTATTGGAAGGCATCAGGTGCTTTTTGCTCAAAGCCATGATATTGCATAATACATCTCACATCTACACTATTGATTTCTCCTTATCCAGGGTTGGTGGGTTGTGCATTTCCAATACTTTGCCACAATCTCCATGTGGTTATTATCCTGAAGGATGTATTACAATGTTATTAAATCGCAGGCCCAGTGTTTTTCTAAGACTTATTTAATCTCTCCTCTTTAGATAACATTTATTCTCAAAAGTCCCACTTATATTGTAACAGACATTGGTTTAATTGACCAATTATGTATTGACTTTCCGGACAGAAGCTCATAAATTTATTGTTTCATTACATTCTAATTGAGCTTCTCACCATCTTTTTTCCCTGAGAGCCAGATTCTAATACTTTGCTGAAGCTATTAGGAAAGTCTTAAGTGTTCTAAAAGCACATCGTTTAACTTGAGGGACTTCCATTCAATTAACCATATTATATTACTGTAGCAATATTGTACAAAGATTCTGCTGATATTTTAAACTGTGTGCACTAAATATCCTTGAGAGAAAAAACAGCCAGCACATTGTGTAAGTCAATTAGAACTTTATTCTTGTTTGATGCCTGTAATTGGATCCTAGATACAAGTTCCGTTAAGTAAATGGTTTTATAAAGAAAGTTGGATTAATTAAGGATATTTGCAGCCAAACTATTAGAGTCTGGCCACAGAAGAGAAAAGAGATAAAGTGACATCTACTTAGTCTCAGGATACACTGCCTCTACATTGTCTTCGTCAAATAGTACCATTTGTCACAAGAAGAAATAGATAGTCCATGAAGCAATGGGCCCATGTCTTCCACAAAACCGAGTAATTCATGCCATGGTTTGATGCTGCATATAATAGAGATATCAAATAACACATGCATTATTATACATGCAGTATTTTTAGAGCTGGACAGGTAACATGAAGATGAAACAACCTTGCTGTCTTTGTTGCAATTCCTCCCTGAAAGTGAAGATGCCTCCTTTGTGTGTTAATTTGTGGCATGGCATCATACAGCAAAGCATCCTTTTATCTTTCACTTTGATCCCTTTTAATTATGTCCACCTAAGACAATAGATACTGAGGAGATCAACCATAAATGCGTTTACTGCGAAAGATTAATTAAGGTTGTCGAGGTTTGCTTCAGTACGGTGGGGTTAGGAGTTTTCGCAGTGAGAGAAACAAATAGATACTTGCTTTCAATGTTTATTGCAAGATTCACAACTTAATGAAAAACTGAGCAATCCAGTAGAACTGGACAAATCTACAAACAAAACAATATTTTGAGTCATTGGTACAGGGATATCAACATGTAAAAATAGGTGAATGTGAATATTTCAGTTATTACTAATTATCTGGCATGAAATATGGACTGAATGCGAATTTGCTTTGATATTTAAGGCATTTGGGACTGATTCTGAACACACAAAGCCAATTTACCCAATTTGGAAACTGGTCACATTGACCACGATGTGTTTAAAATGAATGCAAGCAATATTCCTTGTTCAGGAATCCCCTGGGATATACCCCAGATAATTGGTGTAGGAATATTACCCATGTGGCAAATTGAACTGAATCCATTGGCATTTGGTAAAAAGTAATGAAATGAACCAAATTCAAATTAGAATCAGCTTATCCTGTACTGGATATGCATAAATATGACATGCAACTTATATTAAACCAGAAAACTTCAGGTGTTTCTATCAGAAACAACTGAAAATGACTCCCAAGTTCATGAACTGCTGAAATACTTTAAAAAATAACCTAAAAAGCCCTGCACATGAATAAACAACAGCAACAATGACACAATAATGCACAAAATACCAACCAAAAGACTGTCCAGTGTTCCCATCCATGTGCCAAATAAATACAATAAATTTCAACACTATGCTTCAGATGTTACCACGGCTGTAGATTGACCAAAAGTGAAGAGCCCAGGGCTTGGGGTGGCCAAACCCTGCTCCTAAACCATGTGATATGACCAAATATGGTCAATCAACCTGATCAATAAGATATATAGAATGGAAAATTACCAAACTTGATAAATATACCCTGGATAACCCTTTTGCACCTAATGCACCTAGTGTACTGGCAGATTTTGACCAATGAAATGGAGAAGATCCACACATGACCAATGATCATGTGGGAAGCCTACAGTAGCATTTCTCCCTAGAAACGCAGTTTCTATGCATTTGGCCATATATGGACAATTAGGGCATGTAACTGGGGCATCCAGGCACCAGATACAGTAACAATGCAAGTAGATTCAGCTGCCTGTGACTGAAATCATTCAACCAGAACTGTAATAAATCAACTGTGACCAGTTTGGACAGGGAATATAGTCTCCTTTGGGTAAAAGAAATACTATTTGCAGTAATTTGACCCAAAATAGAATGATCCGGGTATAAATCAATAACTAATACAATCCCAATACAGATATTGAATGTAACCCTTTAGTATCTATTTTCAACCAGAAGTCATGAAAAACCTACCCCATGACATCAGCATAATTAACAAAGGCGAACTAATTAACAAACTTAACTGTTGGATTTTTGCTGTTTATTTCTCATGCAAAGTTCTACAAATGTGGTTCATTTTGGCATCGCAATTCTTCTGAAACAGATATGCTTTGGATTGGCTGCACGATGAGAGAATCGTAAAGGTCATCTATGGTGACAATGCACACATCATTTGCACCCTGCATATCGATGCCGAATATCCTGCGGCAGAGAGCGTACAGCTCAAGTGCATCGAAGGCATACAGGATGGACCTGATCCTAGTACTATAAAACCACATACAGCTGGTAAGCAGGTAACACTTACAGAGTGGTTGCAATTCCTAAACGATTACTTCAAAGAAAAATGAATGTTCGACAATGTATGAAACAATGGACGTTGTAAATATTGTTTACATGGATACGATAAATGGAAATGGAAATTCATACGTATGTATTTTGTATTTCCCATTAAATTTACCATTATAAATATTGATAATTATTTATGAGAAGTAAATAGTCGTCTTTTATTTTTGGTACCGTTAGTGTGTAATGCGAACCGTACTACACATGTAATATGGACACACATAACAGTTGAAGATTTGGTTTACATTTTCTTTGAGGGTAATTTAGAAGTTAGATTTAGGAAACTCCATGCACTCTGTTCAAGAATCTTTCTTGCACTGTTATGCTTACGGTTAGTGTTATTGTGCATTATTTCAATCAGTAGGACTGTTACTGACAAAAGTATTAACGTGCAGAATGTGATGCACAGAGTACTGAGGTCCTCCAGCGTCAGGGAAACTTTGCGAGAAGAATCTTCACAGCTTTTAGGTTTCGGCCAAAATTCTTTATACCACTTTTCCACCAAGCCAGATTCACGTAAATGAAGTGTACTGAAATAATAATTGTAATTAGTTTGTTATCGGCCATACAGCTTTACACATTCGTTGAAACTGTATGTGCTCTCTGCCCTCAATTTACAGCATTTTGTTGGGATAAGTGGTAGTGTGAACACTAGTGTCAGAAATAGCGTAATATTGCGAGTTGCCCACACAGGCAGCTACTTGGGACTTCCTTTACATCAGGAAAATTTAAACGATTTCAACACACGCAATTGCATTTTAACTTTAACCTGTTAAACCAGGTGTTACTCTTGGCTTAAACATAGTTTGTATATACTCACAACTCGTCAAAGGTGCTTCTGTAAGCAGAATTGTTCTGCATTCCAATACCGTACATGTTGGGAAAGAACATTTCCTCCATTATGTGCGTATCACACGATTTTGATACCATTGTTTGACAAGTAGTTATATCAGAGATGTACGCGTAATCTCCTGCTAATACCATCTTTTCGTGCGTTTTACCGTCGGTGTTCAGAACCGGATAACCTTGAGATTTAAATTCTGAAATTCGGCTCCAGATACGTTTGTAATCAGAAGCTGGTGATTTCTGTGGTAAAAAGGTCAGTGGTTTAATTTAGTATGTATTAAACAGATAATCACACAACCCTAGGGACCCTGTGTGCTATCCATCCACCGTATTGCTGCGATTGTTGCAATCAAGGTAACAGAGCTAGTTCATCGAAGGGAAAACCTATTTATAAATATCTTTCCTAAGGCTAAAATTTGTAACCAGTGTGATTTTTAGACACGCTTCAAGAAAATTACAAAGAACTATTCAGAAATAATAATGATCCGCGTTCACATGTGTGTGGACACTATAAATATTAGGAAGAGCATACCTCAAACAGTTGGGCCCAGACACTTGCACCAAGCGTACCAAATCTGTATTCCTTTTGCAGTGACAGATCTTGTAGTGTTTTAAAAGGCACGGAAACTTTTTCAACAGCAAGGAAAGCCACCAGATTTGAGCTGTATGTTGCGCTTATTATTAGTGCAAAAAGCCACCAAACTGCCACAAGTGTCCTCAGTGAAGTGACCTCTATTTTATAATTTGATGCTACAATGTATACAAAGAGTGCTAGCTTAATTTAATTTTGTTTATGCAAAAGCTTAAGAATCTCACCTGAAGAAAATTTCTATCGTTTTCGTTCATCACTGAACATTTTCATGTTTTACCTTGTGCAATTAATGCGCCATAGGTATACCAGACTGATTCAAAGAGATTTGATAGTTTGCTGCACAGTGCCCATTCCCTCTGTTTAACGTAAGCTATATACCAGATAAACAGAGCCATCACAGGGACAGACAGCAGTATCAGTATCCACACGTAATAGTGAAATGGTTGTATGAATATTGCTTTCATACTATTCCTGTTTGCTTTCTGTTTGTATACCTAAAATATTCGAAATTAAAGTTTTGGTAAATTAACCAATAGATGATCATAACCCACTTTTTAGTGAATGATGTGTAAGTTGCGCTTCCATGGTGTTAGGCTTGTCTCACCTAAGACAAAATGCTTCTTGTCGCTCTGTTCGTATATTTTCTGAAATAGACTCTCGAAAATGGAAGTTTATTGTTACCATTGATCACTATCTATTCTAATCATGGTCATTATACAAAGAGAAATCTTATCTATTCTTGTCTTTTCTTGTTAATGTCATTTTTGATGTATACATGTGTGATAGAAATTTCATCACAAATTGATGTCAGTAAAATATTATCGACAGTTACATTATTACCTGTCTTCCATGAAAGCGGGTTTATAACAAAGTATTGTTGTGTAAACATCGAATAAATAATACAAGTAGTGTTTTGGTTGAGACAAGCCTTTTACGTGGTAAAGTTACCATTTACAAGGTGCAAAAGGGGGGAAAAGGCTATCTGGCAGATTCAAGCGATATTATTACCGCCCGCATATGCGGGAAGGTAATGTTTTCAGTCGTGTCTGTCTGTGTGTCTGTCTGTCTGACTGTGTGTCTGTCTGTATGTTCGGGGCTATTACTTTTGAACCACTTGACCTAGAAACTTCATACTTGGTATGGAGGTACATCTTTACAATATCTAGGTCAAGTTTGAGTCATTGGGTCAAGTTCAAGGTTACAGGAATAAAATGTCCAATTTTTGACATATATCTGCCAATATTATATGTTATAGTGCTTTTGACTAGTAGATGAGGTCAAGGTCACAATAAAAGTCAAGGTCACTTGAAGATCAAGGTCATTTGAAGGTCATTTTTCAAATTGTTGTTTGACTTGCAAGTCTCATTTGTTTTAATATTTGTGACTACTACACAAGGTCAAGGTCAAATTATAGGTCAAGGTCATTTAAAGGTCAAGCTCTTTTGAAGGTCAAATTTAATTTTGCTGTAGATTTTTTCATGTTTTTAAATGTTTATGGCATTTTAATTACTATTTGCGGAGCGGCGATGGGCCTTCGACTGAAAGGCATTCTTGTTTCTTTTGTGAATTCAGAAACGGCAAAATGCTTACCAAGCTTGTAAATTGCAACATAGATTAGCATCCACAAAGTGCCAGGAACACACACCACCTCGTGAATATACTCAAACCTGCCTCCTACAAATCTACTTGTCAACCTGGAAACGAGATCTATTGGTTCAAACTCTTCAATGTCATCTTCGAATTCCTCATCCTCTTCTATTTCTATGCTTTTATCCTCCGTTAAAGTCGTTAAATCATTTTCTGGTGGTAAGTCGGGCTTTGTATCGATTTTTCTGTGCTTTATATCACTTTGTTTGTCTTCAGCCACAGAACCTACACGTTTCTTTCCTTTAGTGTCTTCTTTGGACAGTTCTTGTTTTTCCATACTTTGATCACTTTGAGCTGACTCTGCTGTGTTAAGAACTTGTTCACTATCCACTATTTCGAATGAATCACTTCTATTAGAATCACTGCTGTCAAACGAGTCATTTTTGTCCACTGAATTCTCTTTCGGCACGTCGTCACAGTTTTTACCGTTTTCATTTTCTTTTGTCAGCTCTGACTCACAATTATCACACTCACTTTCCGGTGTTCTTGTGTACTCCTGGCACTCAGTACTGCACTCAATATCTTCTGCATTGCTGTCAGAAGCCAAGGACTCAAAGTGTAAGTTCCGTAATATTGGTGATAAATATATGAAAAGGAGTGCTTCTATGTACAGTAAAGTGAGCGCTAAAAATAATCCTGACCACCCGAGTGAATCCATGAACCATACTAATACGCCACCACCGAATATGGATCCTATTTTGTACCCAACTACTTGAGCAATATTTCCTTTACCGAGTTCGTCTGATGTCAATAATGCCACCGCAATTCCATCAACTGCAATATCCTGCGTGGCAGCAAAGAAGTTAAGAAAGAACACAATAAAACTCAGCACAAAAAGATTAGTTGGTGATGACAAGCTGGCGAAGGCACAAATAAAAACCAATCCACTAACACTCCAAAGAAGCCATTTTTGCTTTGTAGCTTTTTTGTCAACAAGTGGTGCCCACAGTGCCTTGCATAGCCATGGTGCCAGTAGAAGTTTGAAGAGACTGAGATTTGTGAGTGACACCCCCTGCATCCGTAAATACATAGGCAAAAAACTTGCCTGGAACCCATATGGTAGACCTAAAAGAAAAATAAGTGCTACTTCATTAAATATTCAATCTGTATATGAAACAGAAAAACAGACAAATTTAGTATGGTAGTTAAATTTCCAACAGTACCTTGTATAAAGTAAAGAAAGGTCAACAAAGCAATACTCTTGGACATCAGTGCCATCCTTAACAGGCTACGTAAGTTACATCAGTCTACATAGTAAGGATTAGTTATTTCCGAAATACTGCACATCTACAATTATTAAAATAATTTTCATGCAACTCGTCGTTGTGCCATGACAGTCAATTCTTGGATCACCTTGAAAATATATATCTCCCTTTTTTCAAAAGTTTTACAGAATTCCAAAGAAGACAACGGCCTGTAGCTGTATTGTCGCTAAGTGGCTTTTTATTTCAAATAGATGGTGGCGGGTCATCTTCACAATTTGTATTGGAATAACACTAGGTTATTGAATTGGTCCCGGATCATTCTAGTTCAGTTCAAA
>JBCAUI010540372.1:0-10854 GCA_038406195.1 Haplosyllis anthogorgicola
GGACAAGAAGGTATGTCACCGGACCCCAAGAAAATACAGGGCATCACAGAGATGACAGCACCTACAGATGTCAAAGAGCTCCAGAGCTTCCTAGGCATAAATTACATGCAAACCTTCATGCCCCACCTGTCGCACCATACAGAACCATTGTGCAAAATGCTACAAAAAGATGCAGATTTTGCATGGGACACTTCCACAAACGATTCCTTCCAAAAGCTGAAATCAATGATGTCCAAGGCACTCCACACTCCCCTGAAGTACTACGACCGGCAGAAACCTGTCACAGTCCAGGCGGAAAGGCAAGAAAAAATGACAGAAGCATTCAACTCTCGCCACAGGGCCCATGACCAGTGAAAGTTGGAGAGTGGCGAAGAATGCTACTACTGGTCCGCTAACAATAACTGGTTTCCCCACACAGTACAGGCAATCAGGGAAGAAGGCAGGTCTTATAGAGTCATAACACCCGATGGCAAGACACTGAGATGAAACCGCAGGTACCTAAAACCAAAGCAATACGACTTTGAGCATTGGAGCAGCCCTCTCCCATCGAGAACGCAAAAACATGAAAAACGGGAAGCGAACTCAAGACCCAAATCACAGGCTTTACACAAGCATCAAGCACATCTAGATGCACCTCCATGCCAAATTTCAGGCAAATTGGACAAGAATTTCCTGAATAAATGCGGAAAAGATGGTCAAAATGAACTAGTGGTATGGGTGAAGGCTCATGATGCTGTTGGTGCTGCCGCTGGAGTCTTCTGCTTGTCCGAGGTTGCAGCTCAACAGGGGAGATGTCTGGGGTCTCGATGGGAGAGTGCACTGGTGTTGTTGGTGCTGACGGGGGAGACATCTCTCGTGGTGGTGGAACTGGTTGTGGTGGCAATCTGCGCTCTGGTGAAGGTGCAGATGGGTTGCTGACTGTTGCGTACATGCCGTCATCATTCTGCAAAGAGAACTTAACCGATTTAGATTTTGAATGGTGTGTAATGTGTTTTTCTGCAACTTGGTCTGATGGTCTTGAAAGCAGTGATGGTGTTGGTCTTGAAAGGAGCTGCTTTGCTGTTGTAACTGATGGTCTTGAAAGGTGTGTGTTGGATTTACTTCCTTTCAATGGTCTTGAAAGGAGTTCATTTTGACCATCTTTTCCGCATTTATTCTGGAAATTCTTGTCCAATTTGCCTGAAATTTGGCATGGAGGTGCATCTAGGTGTAGTTGATGCTTGTGTAAAGCCTCTGGCTTGGGTCTCAAGTTTGCTCCCCATTTTTTGTGTTTTTGCATTCTCAATGGGAGAGGGCTGCTCCAACGCCCAAAGTCATATTGCTTCGGTTTCAGGCACCTGTGGTTTTGTCTCAGCATCTTGCCATCAGGTGTTATCACTCTGTAAGATCTGCCTTCTTCTCTGATTGCCTGAATTGTGCAGGGAAACCAGTTATTATTTGCAGACCAGTAGTAGTATTCTTCACCTATCTCCAACTTGCACTGGTCATGGGCCCTGTGGCAAGAGTTGAATGCTTCTGTCATTTTTTCTTGTCTTTCTACCAGGAATTTGCATACTTCTTGGAGGTTTACTGCTCTTGGGAGCTGTGATGGTCTTGTAAGGCCATTCCTCTGGTGAAGTATTTCTGCTGGTGATGGCATAGTTTTGGCTAATGGTGTATTTCTTAGTGTTAGGAGGGCCCTGTGTATGTTGCTGCCAGTTTTCAAAGCCTTTACTACTGACTTCTTCACCTGGCATTCTATGAAGTCATTGCTTTCATGGTGGTGTGGACTGGATGTTATGTGCTGGATGTCCCAGCTGTGCAAGTAATCTGTGAACTCCTGGGCATTGAACAGCAGTCTGTTGTCCATTATCAGCTGTTCTGGGTCTCCTTCGATGCCAAACACTTGATCGAGCAGAGGTGCAATGGTCTTGAAAGGAGTTGTGCAGACAGGGAAAAGGTACAGAAACTTGCTAAAGTAATCCACGATCAGCAGGTATTTCCTTCCTTCAGACTTGAAGAAGTCAGCTGCGATCTTGCACCATGGTCCTGGTGGTACTTCATGCAAGTGAAGGGTCTCTCTTAGTAGTGGAGACTTTTGTATGCATGTCGGGCAGCACTTGATGTATTCATCTATATCTGCATTGATCCCCAGCCAATAGAGTCTGGCTTGTGTGAGAGCTTGTACTTTGGCCGTTCCTTGGTGTCCCTCATGTAGGTTGACAAGGAAGCTGTCTCTGATGGATGCTGGGATCACAATTCTTTCTCCTTTGGTGCAGTCCGTTGTCAATACTGAGTTTGTCTCTGAAATCCCAGTACCTGTGCACGATCCTTGGTATGTGTCTTCTTGCATTAGGCCAGCCATGGAGGATGAGTCTGTAGACAGTGGACAGGACAGGGCCTTCGGCAGTGGCTTGTCAGATTTTGTGCAGCCTTGAATGGCTGAAACCTATGTGGTCCACTCTTAGGTCTAGCTGGATCTCAGTATCTTCATATGCTGGGAGTCTGCAGAGTGTTTCTGCTAGCAACATCTCTTTGCCGGGATGATATCTGATGACCATATCATACTGCTGAAGCCTAATGAGCATCTGTTGTAAGTGAGGAGGGGCTGCAACCAAGTTCTTGAGGTGTATCATCTCAAGCGGCTTGTGATCACTTTTGACCAGAAATGTTCTTCCATAGAGATAGGTGTGGAATTTCTCCACTGCAAACATGATGGCCAGTAGCTCTCGTTTGATGTTTGCATACCTTGTCTCTGCATCCGTCAATGACTTTGATGCAAAGGCAATGGGCTGTCCCTCTTGTAGGAAACAGGCTCTGAGTCCACACTTGCTTGCATCCGCCTGGACTGTGACAGGTTTCTACCAGTTGTAGTACTTCAGGGGGGTGTGGAGTGCCTTGGACATCATTGATTTCAACTTCTGGAAGGAATCATTTGTGGAAGCGTCCCATGCAAAATCTGCATCTTTCTGGAGCATTTTGTGCAATGGTTCTGTGTGGTGTGACAGGTGTGGCATGAAGGTTTGCATGTAATTGATCATGCCTAGGAAGCTCTGGAGCTTTTTGATGTCCGTTGGTGCTGTCATCTCCATGATGCCCTGTATTTTCTTGGGGTCGGGTGACATACCTTCTTTTCCATATACAGCGCCGAAAAATGAGACTCTTGGCTTCTTTATGTCGCACTTCTGGCTGTTGAACATGAGACTGGACTTCTGTGCAATGTTCATGAGGTTTGTCAGGTTTTTGTCATGGTCCTGGTCGTCTTTGCTGTGGATGAAGACATCATCATGTATTGCTAGGACACCGGGACATTGGGATACCATCTCATCCATCTGCATCTGGAAGATGTCTTGTGACATTTTCAGACCGAATGGGAGTCTCAGGAACCTTTTTTTGCCCATGTGGGTGTTGAATGCCGTCAGTCTCTGCAACTCTGGGGACAGGTGGATTGCTAGAAAGGCTTTGTTTCTGTCCATTTGGGAGGAAACTGTGCTGCCGGCCAACTTATGTGCTATTTCTTCTAATGTTGGGGCCTTGTGGTTGTGGTTTTCCCTTATTATGGCTTTATTTAAATCCTTGGGATCCAAGCAGACTCTCAGCTTACTGTTGGACTTCTTGGGGTACATCAGAGATGAGACCCAGGGTGTCGGCTCCTCTTGTGGGACAATGATTCCTAGTGCCTCCATCTCCACTAGCTCTTTCTTGATCTCTTCCTTGTACTCGATGGGACTTTCCATCTTGCATGCTGGACTGGTGTACAGATAACTCTAACCCGAGGCATTACAATGACTCTACGTTTATTGCTACATATGATACATGCATGGGGATGGTCTAGTGTGCACTCCCTGAAGGTGGGCAGGGAGCTGTTGTATATAGACAGAATCTAGGTCAAGGTCGTGACCCTTGGATAATGCATATTAGGGGCGGGTGAAAGTCAAGGCTGACCGTTAGGCTGGTAAGGGTGTGCAGGGGGTGAAGGCCGTATGTGCTGGTGCCATACCTAGACAGACTATTTGTTACTTTTTGTACACGAACGAGATCGATTAGTTTTTACAAATATTTTGTGTCAGTTCATTGTGAAAGATGTTTTACCTAATTTTAATCCCGATATTTCAGAATATTTTAGAAAAAGATAAAATCGGAAAGGGCAATGTTCAGAAAGAGAACGAAAAGAGAGAGAAAGGGGGAGGTCTAGTCGAAAGTTAATCGGTAACGTACGAATTAATAAAAATGTTAACTTTAAACTCTTATTTTTGTTTACATTTTGCAAATATGCTGACAAAACTGTAAATTAAAATTAGTAGATCAAATTTGGTTGTAGTATTGGAATCCTAGAAAATCTCAATTTGGTAGTGCAGATTTTATACTTCCTGAAAACCCATGTCACCTCGCTTTTGAAGTCTTTTGCATGTAGCGGAGAGTGTTAGCAGGCGTAAAAAAGAAGAAGAAAATTCTATCAGTTTTGGAACAAAGAAATTTTGCGTTAGGTTTTTATGACACAACTTTAAATTTTCTGTTTCCAAAACTATCCCAGATTGATGGGAAATCCGTGCAGGAGATGGACAAGCCACGAGAACAAATTAATTTCGCTCCTCGACCCATGAAAACTTCTTCATTTTTAATTTTACTAGACTGGTCTTACCTGACAAAAAATGCATCTTTTCGCGTCGTTTAATTCCTATTTAATGCACCTTCCCATTTGTTAATTAAATTAAGTTAAATAAGTCCGAACTGTTTCTTGCCGATGTCTCTCACATCGATAATTCCATTACTCTCACATCGATAATTCCATTACATTTGTAACTTTTGAAGCAATAATTTGGAATTTGAAATATCAATATTCCGAATAACTTACAAATTTCACCTGTCATCCCTACAATTGGGTTTATTGTTACATTTTCATGTAAACACCAAGGAAAATATTCGATAGTTAAGGCAGGTCTTTCATTTTCTGTTCTAAAAGGTCTTCATTTTCTGTTTACACGAAAAGCACAAACACGGTGCTCTAAGGGTCTCCATATGCAGCATGTACATGTGTAAGAATATATAATCCAGATGGCGACAATGTATAATTGAATTGATATGGTGAAACAATTAATAGACGGCATAGACGTACGGGAGCAATCCGGGATTTTTCATAGACATAAAATGAAGACCTTTTAGCCAGCTGATGTAAACCTCTTGTACCAAAATGAAGACGACTTCAGGTTTTCGTGTGATGAAGCCCATTTTGGCTGTGTGAACAATGATCCATAATGATCACAGTGAAGGTTGCGGCTCAGTCCCCAATGTATTGAACACCGGATAGTCATTGATTCATAAGGATACGTCCTTTAATTAGAATATTTTGACTTCAGGGGATTAGTTCCCAGACTTTCAAACTGATGTCAGGCTAACTTGTTATGCTGTGCAATGCATGAATGCATGCAGACAATAACACCAAAACTATGAAATCATGGACCAGTGCTCTGACCTGACTGAAAGAGTCAGTCTGTGAGTACACAGTTGGATCCTTATTGTTGTACAGATTGACTACCTATTGTCCTATGTTATGAGGTGCTATGGTCATAAACTGATTCTTTTAGTAAGATCAGAGCATTGAACCATGACTTCATGGTTTTGCTGTTATTTTTGCATGCATCATTGCACAGTACAACAAACTGTGAGACCTGGGTGCAGTGAGGTAAAATCATCTAGAGAAATCAGAGATGTCACTATCTCCTAGGGATTACGTCTATTTAAAGAGTCGTATCAAAAAGTTGCGGCCCATTTTTGCCTTGTTTTATGCTCCCTGGATCCGCTGCTGCTGAACAAACTTTCCCAATCGGAAACGAGTTCAGGAAATTCTCACTAATTTAGTAACAAAGAAATTCGTGTGCGTTGTTGACTTTCACAACGTGAACAAATCATGAAATTGCTAGTCTCGCAACAAAGGAATTTCATGGGCTAGTGAAGCAAATAATGAAGTAAAATTGATAGAAATTTCTTTGCGTCCATATTCAAAAAATTTTTGCTTCTCGTCATCAAAAAGAAATAAAATCATGGAATTTCCATCAATTTAGAAACGTCCAGGTCAAAACAGAAAACAAATTATTCCACGCTGTGCTATTATTCCAACTTTAACAGGAATTAAATGATTGCATACCAATAAGATACCGCCAGACAAAGCTTTCCAGCCAAACTGACATCAGTTATTCCTCTGACGCTGCCATTTACTTGTAAACTACGGATTTCTGCACCAGTTTCTAGATTGTATTGGGTCAATAGTATCTGTTCATTTGTCTTGCCCAAAAGTACAAAGCTGTTGGCACCAAGCGGGCAGATGAACCAGGCCTTGTGGTAATCCGTGCAGATGGATTGCTTAACTGCAAATGAAGAATAGTTGTACGATAAGAATAAAAAATGAGAGAAATCTGACAGTTTGTCAAATGGTTTTCATTTATTCTAAGTGATGATTTTACTTTGACAATTGTTATTCCTTGTTCGATATTTCACGATATTGAGATGTAATTTCACATGTATGATGGTAAATTTTCGAATAAATGTTGAGGTATATATTGAAATATAAGTTTACGTGCCTTTTATGCAACACTGTGATGAACGGCCAGTCAGTAAGCAGACCAAGTTTGAGACTTCCTACAGTCGAGGAAACTACTGTTTGGGCCAATATGTCTGTGTAGTGCCCATGTAATGATTGTGTTAACACGAGCCAACAGCGTTAGGGTAATACTCACAGGAGGGAACGAAAAATACACCCAATTTATTATCTTTCAGATGCTGCTAAGACGACTTATCTTCGAAAATTCCTATACTATTGCCGTAACTTAGCATACCATAAATTTGGCCATAAAATCATTTTCAGAATAGAAAAATCGTATCAGAACGTAAACACAGTACCATATGGAAGCTCCCTTATACACTCTTATGTACACAATGATTTCTGTGTAATGCACTGACACTAAGTACTTAGTCACATGTAAATTTATTTGCTTATCTAAAATTAAAGACAGGTACGATACGACGATACACCTGTCTCTATTTGCAAACTGAAGGAAGATTTATTACATATGATTTTCTTAATCTAAAGCAGAACCTACCTGTGCAGCTAAATTCTACAGCTATTTCTTCTCTGGTAAATTCTTCGTATACAGCTTCGTTTTGCAAGCTGTGAATAAAAAACAGTTAACTTATAACATAAAATTTTTGACAAAATTTTGAGGTACTCAATAGAACAATCCGACCATTATGAACAAACACTGACAAATTGAGTTAGTCATTTTGCCGCTATTTAATCAGATGTGTAGGCCTCTAGATGGTAGCTCCCCCTTTACATGCACTTAATCATCTGGGGTTCATGAACTTCACACCAGGTTTTGATTTTAAATTTTCTTTCCACTTGGTTGGCATTAACCTAATTTAAAGTTCATTCTCATTCAGTCTCCACAATAACTGATTGTTACAATTGCAATCTGGCTGAGCTATGTGTGAAATCAAGTCAGGTCAGGTTTGTAAACATTTTAAGGACAAGGCCTGTTAGTCAAACTTTTACTGAGACTATCCAATCATGCTGAGATGAGATGGATCCATCACATCGTGAAATTACTATTAAAATTTAACGTCCAAATTTCAATACCTCAGCTTGAAATTTTCAATTGACTTTCATGCTGAGTTATTGAAATTTGGACTTTAACTTTTAATAGTAAATTCATGGTATGTCTCAGTACACGGAATTTGTATCAGTTTCGAAACGCCCAGAACAAAAGAAAGGACGTAAGAATTGCACACTGCGCTTTTGATGCGCCATTGTTCCCAAACTGATACGAATTCCGTGTACTGTCAAACATTGGCATTACTAATAAGGAGTGCAATTTGGCAGTCCATTTGTAACTTCATGTGAGAAAAAAATCGTATTGGTGGCTGCCCTATATGCTTTGTAAAGATGGAAGACAGGGCCAACATGAGAACTTCAGAAAGGAGGCCAGGAGACATTTAGCTACATAAAATTGGCATTCACACATTTTTTTGCAGTAAAATGGTAATAAGTAGAGTGCTCAAAATCACACCCTGTTTTGGAGGGAGTAAATAAATGCTTAAACTTCAGAAGGAACGTGACGTACGTATTATTTGTCAGGTGCTGGCAGGACTACGTGGCGGCGGAAAAGTGATAAAAGTTACCAGTGCAGTTAAACATACCATCAAAAAATAGGCATAAAATGGTGTTTCCTCACTTACAGTTCTTCCTGAGAGGCTTGCTCTTGCTCGGTTAACTTTACGTTTATTCCTTTTCTTCTCAGATAGCCACAGACTTGCTGCATTGTTCTTTCTGGTGTCTCGTTCTTGACATATTCAACTATGTTGTGCTTTGTTACACCTGAAAATCTTGCCCCTATTTCCGCCTCTATTTTACTAATAATCTGTGACCTAAAAATAAATTCCTCAAATGTAGTTGTTTCGTTATTAGTGCTATTTCGTAAATCGTTGACGTTTGCAAGATGTTCATCAATATTGTCAACTTCAGCTTCAATGTTGGTGTTTACATTGCTGATCTCATTTGCAGTCACTGATATAAATTTGTCAAATATTGTGGTCAATAAATGGATCAGGCTGTCCTTCTGCTTTAAAATTTCCAGCATGCTAGCTGCTCCTGTCGTCTTTGCTATTTCTTTTGCAGCCTCTAATTTTTTCTTGCAAGTATGGAGACGTAATTCTAAACGATCAAGATTTAAGAAGACAGCTTCGGTTTTTTCCTTGTATACTTCATCAACATCCACGAATTCGTGAGTTTTGTGATGTCGCACCAGACATACCTGACAGATCGGTTTTTGGCATTCAGTGTTCCTGCAGAAAAGTGTCATTTCTCTGTCGTGTTCGTTGCAGATTTCCTTTATACTTTGTGAATTAGCTTCAATTTTTGCTTTTCGTCTGATATTGGTAAGAATATAGATATTCTGGGGAAATGTATCTACACCATATTGAGCGTCATGTTCCACCTTACATTCTGGACATCTAACTGTTCCTGCTTCCCGCTGTATTAAGGTATGTAGACATCCTTCACAAAGAGTATGAGTACAAGGCAGCAGTCGTGGAAACAAGTCTGTTTTTTCGTCATAATCTTCTAGGCAAGTTGGACACGACATTACATCTTCAACGCTGGCTGCCATTTTGTGTAATGTCAAATATTGTAGATAAATCCAAAAAATCGTGCTTCAGTAGTTCTGATTTAAACGAGGAACGAGGTAGACGTGTTGGGTATCAAAATCTACAAGTTACAAAGTTATAAATGTGCTGAGACTTCTAAACCTAAAGGGAAGCGATAACTGGACTGTGAAGACTACCAACATAAAAAGTCTCCAAAGTGTTTGTCATTTAAGTTGTAAAATGGGACTTTAAAACTGACGTTGAGTTCTTTAAATTCGCGGTTTCGGTTTCTTTGAAGAAAAAATAACGTAATTACAATGTAATATTATGAAGAAAGCTTCAGTTTTTATTTTCCTTTTATGTAAATTTATTCATCTAATTAAACTATCAAAAGATAAATTTAACTCGTTATGTACAGCATTATTACACAAAATACACATCTACCGGTGTGTTTTCTGTGCTGAATGAAACGAACTGTTTGTTATCAAATGAATGTTTATGAACATAAAAGCACAGCATGAAATTCCATTGTTCCAAAACTATTTTCTTGCTCCAAATTTTAATGAGTCTTCGGTCGACAGCTGAGTTAAATAACTTTAGGAAAATTATCTTTATTGGAAATCTTTCGAGACATTGCAATTCTATGTCCTACTTTTAATTCGAGGAAAAACAACAAAAAGCACTTTTTAAAATTCAATAATTTATTGAAATTCTGGAATTTAATGACTAGGATTTATAAAGATGTGGCAGGTATTTATTTGCTACTGTACTTGCTTCACATAACCTTACAAACATTGAAATCATAAATAATTGAATCTACAATAAGTAAGGAATCAATAAGTTCAATCAGTAACCAAAATAATTATTATTGTTTCTATTTTTTAAAAAATATTATGCTTAGTTAGTTATGTGTAATGATATTTTTACTTATCTTGTATTTACCATCCTTTCTGTGAGCGATAATTAAAGAAGAAGTTTTCCTGCACCACTGAATCCACATCGGTTGTCCTAAACCTTGTTCTCCCTGTGTCAACACAATTCCAATATATTTCCCATCCTCCACAGAGAGAATCTTAACACATGAATTTTTCACGTCACAGACGAACAGATTGCCATTGTCGTCAGCTGTTACGCCACATGCATTGAGATCAGCCACATTCCACTTAATTTCATTGGCAGTTGTCCACTCTATTTTATTGAAAGTTACGTCGTACGCATAGACCTCACCAGAACCGTTTTCACTGGTTATGAGTTGTCCTTTCATCCAGCACATATCCAATATATCTTCTCGAGGTAGAGGGACATGAGCAGTCAACGTGGGAGGAAGAGTGCTGCAGTCCAACTGTCTTATTATAGACGTCAGTCCTGAGTAATCCTCATACAGCAGGGTGTCCCGAGAACATGTGCATATGCGCCCTGGATAATGGGGCGCAGCATTGAAACTGTATACGATCTTTTTAAAATCAGTTATTTCATGGAAATCTATCCTGAGTTTATCACTGAAATAACAATTGACAAATATACTTAAAATGAAATTTCAGTAGGGTACGAAGCGTAGCGTGTTTTATTGGTCCATTAGGTGCTGCCACAATTGTGCGTGGCAGAAAACGTTACGTTGATTAGGTTCCTCTCGGACGTAATGTCTGTATTTCTAGGTGAGTTCATCTCAATCCGATAGATGTATTACTTGCGTGAAGTAAGTACTTTTCGACAGTATCACACTGTCCTCATCAGCTT
>JBCAUI010540383.1:0-10854 GCA_038406195.1 Haplosyllis anthogorgicola
ATATCGATTCCGCTTATATCGATATCCCGCTTATATCGATACTTTTTCCGCGCCAAAAATATCGATATATCCGGGGAGGACTGTATACTCAAGGAGTAAAATCCCAAATCCGGCAGATACCACCCTGATCACCCTGTGTGATTGCTATACCTCGGCGATGCCTTCGCACGCCGAGGTAAAAAGGCCTAATTATTCGGTAATTGCATAGTGCATTATATAAATTTGCAAGCGATAATGAGTCTGCTGGTCCTTAACTAGAAAATATCTCCTGTCTTATGAATATTTTTGGTTTTTCACAATAACGCTGCACAGTAAATACGCAAAGAATGCAAATGCAGATGTAATTCTTTATTCTTAAAGATGAAAATGCAACTTTGTTGTAAGTAGACTACTACTTGCAATTTCCTTATTTTAACAATAAAATACATGTACCTTGCACATGAGGAAATAATTTTAAGTCCGTACTATCGAATATGTATCAGCATTATATTTGTAGCAAGCCATTTGTATTGTATGCTTTACATCTGCTTAATTTTTTTAGAACATACGAAAACATGACAATATCTCGCAAGTTCATTCAAATTCCCAGCGTTCGCAAGTTTCGACGTGTTGTGTCCTTAGCACAGATGCCACGAAGTAAGAAAAAATACAGTAAAACTCCTCATTTACGGCAACTCTTCTTTACGGCCACTCCTGGTTTACGGCCATGTTGACTCCAAACTGTTTCTTCAAAACTGTATCAAAATGCAGTTCTCCTTTGCGGCCACTCCTCATATACGGCCAAATTTAATGGGCAAAATGGGTGGCCATAAAGGAGGAGTTTTACTGTATACATGTTATCAATATGGGAATTTGAAATCGCTCGTCTAGTTACAATTTTATGACGCTAAATGTATTTCTGTCGTATGGAATTTCTATTACATGTAATCAAATCCAATACAAAAATATTAATCTTGTGGAAAATAAAAAAAAACAGCACTCAAAATTTTACCTGATCTAATATCATTAGTGACGTATATAATTTGGACAACAATGATGGTCTTCATTTATTGCTAATCTATACTTACCATGTTAAACTGCAATGCATACATTTTTACACCATTCAACAGCTGTCGTTAACTGTGTAAAGCATGTAAATGAAGACGATCACTGCATGTGCTGAACCAAGGTATGGTTTGATTGAGGTTAACGGTAACAAAAAACATTTACCATATTCAGGTTAAACTCCTAGATGCATTTATCACAATTCTTTTAATACATAAAATGACTTCGTTTTTACAGCTGGAAAACACTATGTACATTTTAAACATCTAATTTACTATAGTATTCTTGATTTTACAAATTTACAATGTTAGAATAGGTTTTAGTCTTTTGTAACAACATACACGTACAATTATAACTCGCCTTTTTTCCTTCCGAACGGGATGAATGAATCTGTTTGCCTAGTCACCAACATTGATGTCTTTGCTCCCGTTGTCGAACAAGCAAATTTGGTTTACACTACAAGTGTGCAATGTTCAAACATCCTAATTGACTATTTCATCTGTTCTAACTCTGTCCGTTTTATCTTCGGTGTAAACACGTTACATAATCATTTTTCTCATTTGTAAATTACTGTACAATATCATTAACATTTATGGGTTGTTGGGACGAAACGCTCCCGTTCTGCTTAAATTAAAGACGGCAGAGTGAGATTAATATATTGCACATGTTAACTACAAACCATGACCTACACAAATATAAAATTTGGTATCTATTTTGAAAGAGACTTAGCTCTGTTCACATACGGAAATTTACTGGTATACAATTTGCGGTACAAATCCGCGGATCACATTTAAACTTATCCCGCTCAGCATTAGGACTGTGTATGCTAAGTATGGTGCTATCTTAGTGACTTTTATGTATTGAATAACATTCGCTGGTAAGAATTTACAAGTTGTGATTTATTCTGCGCATCACAACGCCTAATCATCCTTATTTCTAAATACAGTAGAATCTGTTTTGCAGGATGCCCATTTTGGGTGACATCTTACCTTATTCGGCAAATTTGGAAAAAAAAACCCCTCGTAGTAATCATGTTTATTATAAGACACGACTCCCTTATACACGGCACAAAAATTGCATTTTTATATTTTTGAGCCAGCATTTTCTTAAGGTTTCAAAAGTGACCAATCTACTTAAATGTAAAGAGAGGGAAGACTTAACAAAACAAAAAGGTTAGAAATAATCACATTTCTGATGAAATAATGTTTACATTTTTCAGGATATTTTTGAATATCTTCTTCGAAAGTGACCAAAAATAGTTACGTTTTAAACACCTGTAATTTGGCAGCGATATTATCCGTGTTGAGCGGCATGCCTGTCAATCTCACTGCAGTCCCAAAAATTACGGTGCCATCTAAAACAGGTTCTACTGTATTTGATTATCAGATTGCATCATCTGACATACACGAAGTTGTTCTGTCCAGGTTGAGATAATAAAAAACGTGTGTTGATTGCCTCGGGAATAATAATGTCACAGTATTTTATCTCGAATAAATATCGAATCACTTTCCTCTAGGGATATACTAATAATTTGGTACACAAAAAAGACAAAACAAAACAAAAGCAACTACTACTAATTATGTAATTATAATTTACAACTAGCGGCCGAATTAAGACTAGTCACTTTATATCACTTTCCGTGAAATTATTTTTAATTTTCATTCAGCCAGTGCTATTTTCATTCGAAAAATAATGTGGAAAAAACGGTTCTGTACAAATTATTCATAAATAAATAGTCACTTATAAAACATGGTCACCTCATTTTCCGAGAACATGTTGTTAAAACTATCAAGTCATGATTTTTAATTACACGCATCAAACGGAACAACCGATGATAAAAATAATTCCAAAGACAATTTTGGAAGATGAGTAAATCTTGACATTGTGTGATTTTCCCCACCTCACTGGAAATCTAGTTTGTTAAGAATATTGCTATTTCCAAACAAAATGTGAACTATCAAGGGCGATTTGGTGTTGTCAAGAATGACTCATTTCTCAATTTATAGCTATTGGTCATACATAAGTCTCAAACTTGTTAGGTTTTTATTACGAAATTATAGCAAAAGATGTGCGTCTTTTTTCAATGGAATCTGTTTCGAGCAGCATCCAATTTTTAGGACTAAAATGCCTTTACAATACAGGTATTCCGTACAAAACTGGGAAATAACATTCGGAAAATAAAGGATTCAGTTGACAACCAACTGCCATGAAAGGCAGGTATGTCGCACAAGAAGTGCCACTCAATACAGGTGGTACTGTATTAATATTCGAGTTATTTTAACGCATAATTGTGTTAGTACTGATGCAAATTTCTTAAGAATTTTGGATGAGCTGTATGATGTGGTAAATTGATTCAAGATGGCAACATTCAAAACTTCTTTTTACTACATAGTATGTTAAGACAAGAAAGAATTTACCCTTTTTAGTCACCACTGCTACCAAACAGGGAAAGGATAATAAGAAAGAGCTGTACTACGTCCACATAGAGTTGCAGGGCACCAAATACATACTCTTCTGGTGAGAGTTCATATTTCTTGCCACCCATAAGCATCTGAGTGTCGTAAGCCAAGAACTGAAAAAACAGTCCGATTAGTACGAAGAAGGAGGAAAGGGAACTAGAAAAATAGTATCCAAATCACAAGAATTGACAAGTTACCTAAAGATTTTGTACAAGGTTAATGAATTAGACGCCGAAAATCTAATTCCTAATTAAACTACAACTAGATATCAGAAAATTTTAAATTGTGGAAAGAAGGCGATGATTTAATTAGCACAACGTGACATGCTATAACATGCAATAACAACCAAGTTTGCCAAGTATACACTTTTCGAACATTTAACAACTTGAGAAAATAATTTGAACTTGATGGTAGTATAAAATGGGTTTGGTTAATACATACCGAAAGTCAAAAGAACATTTTATTACAGAGGCACGGCAAAGACCAAACCGTTCGGTGAAGAGTGTAAACAGGTGCACCTGGTTGTAATGCAAAGCAAAAGCGAGACTAAGCATAAATCACAACATGAAAATGTGAATTAATGGGCGATGTATGCATGTTGTATGACGAAATGCTATACTGTCTTTGTATCATTAGGCGTAAAACCCAGGATTTGCGAGATTTCCCTCCCTTCCCACACACCACACATTAATGCGCAGAGGGGTGTAAGTCACCTAGCAGTAAGGAAATACCGTAAGAATCTTGAATATTTGAATAGAACCATCTTTATATCTTTTAGGCCTTAGACTTAGCTAAATTTGTTTTCAACATTTAGTTGTTACTGCTACCAAACAGTGATAAAATGATCAGGAATAAGTAGACAACGTCAAGGTAGAGTTGCAGTGCTCCGTAAATGTACTCTTCAGGAGAAAGTTCGTGTTTTCGACCGCCCATCAACATCTGTGTGTCGTATGCCAAGAACTAGAAGAAATCACGAAAGTTTATATTTTTAACAATCAAAACTATTTGTTGTGTTTTTTGATGTCATGTTAAAATAACACTGTCGTCAAAGGTCGTCAAAACGGAAACTCTGTACAAGGGTCTAGGGAACACACACATGACATGTCTTCACAGCCGTGTGAAGTCAACTTGAAATGGGGGCAACTTCTAGGAGCCGTATAACATGTTCAAGTTGTTTAACTGCAGCAGCACCAAGCATTAAAGCAAATCGGTTTATTAACTTTCATGCAACAACTTGTTCGATTTTAAACTGACGAACAATTCTGTGTTTCTGAAGTCCATGCCATTTGCACACAAACACATTTCTCAACGAGGTAAATTTTTTTGGTTGCTCACATCAGACTATATCATATTAAAATATATCCATATACATATATCTATAATAATTAACTGCAGAAATTGCTGTTGCTGCCGTTTCAGTTAATTGTGTTGGTTAGTAACTACTGAAGTTCAGCAACTGACAAACGTGCAGAAGAACGTGTACGTCCACCTTAAGATTCACAAAAGGTTTGCTTACAAATCTTGACGTTCACGTACACGTATTTTCATACATTTGGTGTTGCTGAACCTGCCTGCTATTGCTATCTTACTTGTATATTACACATGTACTTACAACCTAAACCCGTTACAATATAAAACTGACATTTGTTCACTGGCGTTTCAAGGTACATTAATAAGTAGTCTCTGTATTTTAAATAATGTAAATTGTATACCTGTTGCCTAACATTAGTAAAAACTTGACTGTCCTTTGTAATTAATGCTTTTTAAACTGCTGCAAAAGTTACTTTTGCGAATACTATCTTGGTCTTACACAACAGGTACAACAACATGTAACACAATCACAAGTACAACATGTGCATGTTAAGGCTCCTAGAAGTCTTCTAAAGAGATTGCCAATATCGAGGTAGAGCAAAAGGGCGCCTCGGACATATTCCTCTGGATGCAATTTCTTCTTTTTACGGCCCAGTATAAGCTGGGTATCATAGGCGAGATACTGAAATTGTGTGCAGTCATTAACCACTCAAAGAAAATTTGCATAAAAGAAAAGGCTTTGATGGATTGGGAATCTGTCAAACACACTCCAATCAGGCTGAAATTTAAACAGTTAAACAAAAAATTTCAAATCAAACTGAAAACGTAAGTTGACCATTCAGATGCAAGTGACACTGAAGAAATTGTCCTACAAGTGAAAGATGCAGATAATTTACAGGGAGTGAGAAGGTGACTTCTTAAACGATTAATTCCTTATAAAAAGATGAAAGCGTTCTGATTAATGAGGTCATAAAGTTAAATGAAGCTGCAGCTAGCAAGAAATACTTTCTCGCGAAGAAAAGCTACAGTAGAACTCCTCATTTACGGCAACTCTTTTTTACGGCCACTGCAGGTTTACGGTCATGTTGGCTCCAAATATTTTCTTCAAAAATGTATCAAGGTGCGGTCCTCCTTTACGGCCACTCCTAATATACGGTCGAATTTAACGGGCAAAAGGGCGGCCGTAAATGAGGAGTTTTACTGTACGTAAGAAATACAGTTACAGCTAAATTTTAAACTTTACGTTTACACTTAGCTGAACTTATCTTGTTATTTACTGGTAAAATAAAAGCAGAGTACATGTGAAGTAATCACTCTTACATTTATAGTGTTAATCTACATGTACCTACGTACACGTTTTTTGTTCGGTTTATTTTTTGACACCAAACAGCGATAGAATTATCAGGAACAAATAGACAACATCCAGGTAAAGTTGAAGAGCTCCAAAAATATACTCCTCGGGAGAAAGTTCGTGCTTTCTACCTCCCATGAGCATCTGAGTGTCATACGCCAAGAACTGAAATGCATGTAAATAACTTCTTACTTCAAGTAAAGACTTGCGCGCGTGTTAGTAACTCGTTATTAAAAGGTAAAAGTTGCTTTGAGAAAACTGATAAACCATGACATTTATGAAAGTACAGTCATCCCCGATTTCTTCGATTTATTGATCACACAAAATTTAATTGAAGCAACTGAATAATCGAACAAAGAGTTTTCCTGAATCGTAAAGCATCAGATTGATAAATTTTATAAATAATAAGATACAATGAATCGAAGGAAGTCAAAGATCGAAGAACCTTGAATTTCAGTAACTGGGGTTGATACTAAAGTATCAGTATCTTTTTACAGATTGTAGTAATTCCAACTTCTCTGATCTGAACCAACTGACTCACTTTTTATTACATCCCCTCTGGGAAATGAAAGTTACTCCAATGCATGGTTGTCAGTCAGTGATGCAAACTGCCGAATCAAAGTAACTTTTACCCTGCAGATTGTTAATTAAGCCAATTGTACGCTTGCGTGCTTCTTTTCATCATTAGAGATTCCGTTGATACACATTTATTGACACGTTGAACTTTGAGGTAGCGTCCATGTTACGATAGCATAACTTTCTCGCACACACTATGTCACTACATCAAGGAAATTGTTATGAATCATCTGAATCTGCGGGTTAGTACAGCATTTGTAAGCTTCTGCATAGGCAGTCACCCAGAAAAGGTTTCTTTAATTAAGCTTAAGTGAAACATGCTTTACGGCTGATGCTTTCAGTCTGCAAAATATTATAGAGTGTCGAATTCACAGTCATTTTAAATTCCTGGTCCCAGTCATATGTCAACGGTTCTTAAATCGGCCAGTAAAGAAATAGTGCAACATAATGCACAAAACATGGAGTCATGTCACCCAACAAGATTGAGCCGCTGTAAAAAATTTCAATATCACAATTAGCTGTTATCTTCTGAATGCTTTGTAAACGTGCAAGTGGATGTTTATTCGTTATGATTTAATTCGAATGGTAAACAACTTTGTAAATTGGAACGAATAACATAAAATCTTTGCACATGCACATTCTACGTTTGAGCATATGTACATGTACACATAATCCATGTTCATTACAAATATTCATGCACAGCTGTATCGAAGTGTGTATTTTTAAACTAAAATTTAATTTTCCCCATTGACAAAGAGTATTCATTTCAAACATGCACAAATGGTAACGGTATGCCATGCAAATATGCCCATCATACGTTTATGTGATCTACAGATCTGCTATACTATTTACTATTACTTAACACAGATTAGCTGACTGCTGAACCGAATATATCACTGAGTAAAATATACAGTTCTACAACAAAAATATTTCTGGTTGAGGAATAAATTTGAAAATCACTACGTGTACTCACCAATGAGAAAAGAAGTGCTGCCAGCCCGGCATAAACGCAGTGTAGAATCTGAAATTACAAGATTAATATTGTATGCAAAGTTTACATTGTATGCATGCTACAGTAATACATAACTGCACATTCGTAATTACAGAATGGGAAGTTATCCAGGTGTTCTTTTCCATTTTTCAAAAAAAAAAATTTGTATTACGGGTATACTTTATTATTAGTTTCGATTATGTTAACTAAGACCAGCACAATGACCCACCCCGGCACAATGCACTACATGTACATTGTGTGTATCTAATATCAGACCATGCCCCTGTCTCTTAAGTGAAAATACAGTAGGACTTGTCTTGAGCGACACCTGTCTTGAACGACATCATGTCTTTTTACGACACTTTTCTTTGCATACAATGTTAAAACATGTTTAAATGACCCTGTCTTGGGCGACACCCTGCTTTTTTACGACACTTTTTGGAGGGAAAAGTTCAAGTTCTACTGTACAAAATTACTCACGTAGTTGGGGCCAGAGACGGAGTACACAATGATGCAGGCAATTCCGAAGAAGAAGAGTACCATGCAGCCAACAAACAACAGACCTCCACACATTGTAAAGTCGAACTTGGTCTGCATGGCAAACACTGTGATGGCCAGACAGACGGCCGCAGTGATGCCAACAGCGATCAGGATGATCTCGGTATCATAGAAACTGAAAAAACCCAGATCATACATTTAGTGCGTCAAACTAAAATAAACCCCACTATTGAATGAACTATGTTAACGTTTTCTCTTTTCCGTGTTGCTCTAAAATAAAATGTGTTTCGATTTGACACTTCTGTTTTGAGATGCAAAGACTTACCTCGTAATAGTTCCAGTCATGTATGAGAAAGCTGCAGTCTGCAAGAAATTAAATGGCAAACATAAAAACAAGCTTTTTAGAATGTTAAGTGTCGGAATTTAGCAAGATTTGAAATTGGTTGTCGGTCGATAATACTCACAAAGATTGCCAGACAGATGAAGTTTGCTGGGTATGAGCGTCTGACTCCTGGGCAGCACACCAAGGTGATGTATGTCACCAAGAATACACCACTGAAAATGTGATAATTTCTTCTTTATTCTTACAGAAAGATAAAACTAGTACAGACGTACAGGAGTTTACTTTACATGACTTCACTTTACTTAACTTAATGGCAGCCATTGATGGCAGAAATAAGAAAATGCATCCTATCCAATCACTAGAAAATTGTTTTTTTTTACAAAAATACTTACTAGGAAACCCAGTAAAACCACTGATTTCTCTGAACCCAGCTCTTTGTTGGCTTGCTGCAATTGATAAGCATTTTCATTTTAAAAGCTGCAGCTCCAAATAATGAAAGGTAAAAGTTTATTTTACATCAAAAGTTTTGTATACTTGGCCTACAACAGGAGTTTTTCATATTCTACCTGGTTCACCAATAAAATGTACTAAAATGTTGATTTTGAGAGTCAAAACACCCAATAGCACACAATTACGATTACTCACTGAAACAAGAAAAATGCAACAAACGCGGCAGTCACCAAGAGTTGTGTCATCAAGATGAGATAAACCTGAAAAATTGAAGAATTTTTATTATTTTCTTTCAAATTATACCAGCATGACTCGGCAAAATTCACGTCTGATGACATATCGAACTGACGTAAGACATACATAAGGCTGTAATCGCCTGGAAAAAATTGGCCTTTTTGTCCATAATAGTCAGAAGTGATAGCATTTCTTCAGTGTCAAAACTTATTATCATGATAAGGATTTCTGAAATCATTACCTTTTTGATAAATGCTCTCCTGATAGCTTTATCTGAAAAGGACCTTCCTGTCCAGCTACTGTCAAAACCGTCGCCTTCTTTCGGACCACCTTCTTCATCTGCAAAATATAACAATTTTAACAGCACTGCAAATGTTGTCTACGGATACCGAAGAATGTGGTTGGTCAACTGCCATCTACCCTCGAATTTTAACAGCACTGCAAATGTTGTCTACGGATACCGAAGAATGTGGTTGGTCAACTGCCATCTACCCTCGAAATTTAATATTACTTAAAATAATGCTGGTAATTAATAGGTTTACAGAACTTTTAATTTTAAAAACAAACCTGTATGCATGTTGGTAAAACCTCCTTGGATAGGTATTCGTGGTACCATAGGGGGCATCATCGGAGCTGAGGTAATAAAACAGCAAGAATTAACGAAGGCAAAATATATCTACATTTAATGTGTTTAACACAAACTTACTGTAGTGAAAACTGACATGTCCAAAATGCTTACTTTCATTTTTGTGATGTAATTGATACCCTGCCAATCACCAAATTTATTGCACTAAAGATTATTACTCAGTTTAAGCACCGATCAAAGCAATTTAAAAGAAAGAACAAAGAAATATTACATTTTGAAATATGCAAAAGATTGTTTAGTGTTGAGAGTGTTGAGAGTGTTGAGACATACATGTGCTACAAATATGGGCAAATCTTAATTAACAAGGACTAGTACCCTATTTGTACATAAAGACAATCGTGTAGTGTTGGTAAGTGCTAGTTTAACTATTATGCAAGAGAAGTTGCCTGGTGACCTAGATGCCAGATTTTTCACCATTGTGTCGTACTCATTTTAGGATATTATTTATCAGCACGGTAAACAAACTAGGTGTTTGTAACAAATAGCACTGGTACCAAACAAAGATGTTTAAGCAAGGCAACCTGATTATATAAGTATCTTTGATAGACATCTTGTTTCAAAACAGCAAAAGAAAACAAAATATAACCTTCAACTACTACACATTATGTGTAGTCAGTGGCCACCAATACATTTATTACGAATGACTGAAAAAGACAAAAGCAAAATACCAGCATGCCCTCCTTGGGGTGGGTAACTGTCCACTTGACCGTCGTTTTGACCGACTGGTATATAACCACCAGCTGAAGTTAAGGATTATAAAACAATAAAAGAAATAAAGCCATCACAGCAAACACGTATGCTCAAAACAAAAGCCTTGCCCAGCTAAACTACCATTGTAAAATTTCATGCTACTGAAGAATAATGTTCCAATTTGGAAATACACTCGTCCCCGGATATATCGATATTTTTGGTGCGGAAAAATGGCATCGATATAAGCGGGATATCGATATA
>JBCAUI010540394.1:0-10854 GCA_038406195.1 Haplosyllis anthogorgicola
TCTTTTTGCCCAAAATTTAGAAAAAAGTGCAGGAAAACGAAGAAAGTTTGGGCCGTTGGGGGGGGGGGCCACACGCCGGCGGCGCCCCCCCCAGATCCGCCAATGCTGTTTGATGAAGATAATGTTCAAACATCAACCACAAATGCAAACATCAGTCATAATATGTTTTACAAAAATCTAAACAAAATTCTTCACCCAGATAACAGTGGAGGGTATAATGAGAGTGTTCAAGAATGCACCAGTAGACGACGGAGCTACTGAGTGGGCCAGTGTTACAGTCAGGATCAATGAAGACCAGATATATGTTGCACAAATGCTGGTCACTATCAGGGATGATCTTAATGAAACTGTATATGATACGGTATGGATTTAGAAGCTACATTTAATCTTTAACCTTAATCTTTTTCAATGTTTATTATGTATCTATCATTTCCTTTATAAACTGTAACTTCAAACGCATGTTCGGTAAGGGTATTGTAAAGATCAGAATGTTACAAAACAAATTTGCCAACATACATACAGCAGAATTGACCCTACTTAGACAATATCAACACTTGCTTCATTTCAGTCGATTGAAGAATTGGTCAGTAACTTCAGTGACACTAACGATCCTTGGAAATTCAAACCCGCTGAACGCCACACAATCCCATTTATCGCTACGGTCGCAGAGAATCAAACTATGAAAGCCATGAGTGAGTTTTTCACAATTGAAATGCTTTACAGTATCTTTTAAATTCACACATTACAGCTGATGATAGCATCACTTGTATTGCATGCATTTTGCATCCTGCATTTCAATAGTTGAAGAGCAGACTTTGTTAACAATACCTGTTATCACCTCTTTACAGTTGACGCTAAGATGCCCGTCAATGAGACAGCGGTTGGCGTTGTGGAAGAACTGAGATTAGTAAAAGCAGGAAGAAATCTCGCCATGCTTGATCTGGCCATAAACAGACCTGATCAGAAGGAAGCAGACTTTGTGGTGGTGTACACTTCTTCACTGAACAACACTCAAAATGACGGAGCATTCATTGACCTGGGTATTATAACAAATACAGGTACGACGCCCAATCCGTTTCTTGTCATCATTTTTGTTGTACCTTGTGGCAACCGACGTAGTCACTTATTATGGAACTACCGACTACCGCACAACTATTTCGGAGCTACTGGTAATCCTATTTTGAAATACGGCCACTCAGTTTCCTTAGATGGTTACCTTCCACTGGACGGTCACCCGTCCCAATACCGAGGTCGCGTTTGTTTTATTTCACAGTTTCTATCAACATGTCCTGGAGGCAACGTCACATCGATCAACTCTCAATATAATTACTTAAGTTGCTTACATCACAAACAAAATGGAGGAATCTACCGTTAGGCCCATCTTTTTAAGTTTTAATCCAGCTGAGTTGATATCACACATTTTAACACGAATCGAGTGAAACATTACCAGTTTAACCTCAAGCAAAATAAATGAACATTACAGGAGTGACAAGGAGACGGGGAGACTTCGAGGAAGCGGACAACCAGTTTGTGTTTGAGGCTGATATTTGGGTTGCGGACGCGGCAGTATTTGAAGATAACTCCACTCACTGGCTAAGCGCTGGAGCAAAGGTTACAACTTATTACATAAAATATTTTTGTTGTACGGTGAAACTTGCCATTTTCGACTATCCTTTGGCACCATTGTGTGCAGTCGAAAGAGACAAGTATTTATGATTCATTTTAGGGGTTAAATGTGCTTGTGGTTCTGCAATATATTGTCATTATTTACAACTGGCCTTAAAGTAGTCGCGAAACACAAGTTTCACTGTAAGATACACCAGGATACACCAGTTCTCGAGATACTCTGAAACAATATGTAAACAATTTACCTTTTCAAATAGAACATGATTTGGGCAAGCTTTATGTTTTGTATTGTTTTTGCACAGATTGGGTCGGTTATCATCATACTAGACTCACAATTTGAAGCTGATCGAGGCTTAGCCGAAAGGCCTGACTTGTGCATCTCAGCTTCACTCAACACGTCAGAAGTAACACAAGACAAGTAAGCAATCAACGACATTTCTTCAACATACGGTACAAGCCGTTACATTAGTAACGTTGGAGTCGGGACTCCGCTTCAAAATAAATTCATGATGGAAACTTAATTCTCGTTAAATTAGCTGGTGGCTATTGTTTAAGACGGGTGTCAACCAATCGTTATCTACCGGGCTGGATTAAAATTGTACTGAAATGCACCAATACAAAAACGCGTAAAATGCGAGTAAAATTTCCGAACTTCTCTCACGGTAACGATATTAGGAACTTTCATACATGCATCTTACAAAAAGGAAAATGACGTTTCAATCTATAACTCGTATATTTTCTCCTACACAGCTCGCCAGCGGAGGTCGTATTTACGATACAACACACAAACATATCTGAGGCCGAGGCTTACAATGTCAGCGTAGCTTTTTACTTCACTGGATTTCTGGACTACTCCCGTATTGAATATTGTAACATATCTGATACACTACAAACTACACCTGACGTCACCATCGAAAACGCCACACTGAGAAAAGTGAAATTCACAGTAAGTAAACGTCCCTACGTCTGGGTGCATGCATGTGTGTGACTACCGAAACATGAGGCACTTACATGTCAGAAGAGTTTTTAATGGCATTACTAATCAAAGAAAACCACGCTGTTTTTACTTCCATTTTTTGTCATGTCCCAAAAGTATATAAAATATTAAGCAAATTGAAGCTTATTTTCATTTTCCACAAATTTTCTGAAGACAAATTGTAATTTACTTTGCAGTTTGACAAAGTGCTATTCACCGATAATGTTTACTGTGTGGCAATCCTGGCATCAAACGACAATGATCCAGAGATTCCAAGCTCGGAATCAGGAACTAGCGTCCATAACGTTAGTTTGCTCTACTTTACTTTGAATTTAGGCCACACTTTTTTATTTTTTGGATTATGTTTTCCCCCGCTCCCTGAAATCAAGAAAAAATATATCATAGCTTTCCATCGTTTCATCGAACATCATTCAGAAATACTTTATGTTGATTTTATAAATTTTAATCAAAATACAAAATGTCAACTTTTTATCTTTTTTCCGACTGCCCAAAAATTCTTCCATGCATTGATATGTAATCCAACAAATAAAAGAAGTCTGGCCTTAACAAAATAAAAACACCTATATTTATTACATAAAAAATTAGACAGAACCTTGCTCTACAGTACAACACTCGTTAACAAGAGGTACAACAATGAAAATTTGACTGTATTTTAGAATGCCTCCACACCATACGAGGGTTTGTATCAGGCTATCTACAGAATGAACGGAGTCTATGAAGAAGGGCATTGGTTCTACAACAGCATGGCCTACATTGACCCAGATGTCGTTGTTCCGGGCGGAGTCGGTAATATTTTCTCCGTTTCATTCTCCAAAATTACTCTAAGACAAAACACTATTGGGTTAGTCACGTCAGTTTGATTTGGTGTCCGATTCAACATTTCGAGAGTGACGTGTATTCTTTGGTCTCGCTCTCCTCTGTAAGTGGTTGCTGCTCATGTGCACCTTTAATTACAACAAGTCCGCTCAACACTATAAGGGGTTTCAGTTGCTACCCTATTGGCAACAGTGGGTGCGTATAACAAAATTTAACAGACTATGAAAAGTGCAACAATCTTATCGAGTACTTAACTTTGAAATTAACTATGAAATCTTTTTTGATCAGGCAACCCAACTTTTCAATTGAACTTCCACTTTAGTAGATTAAAGATTTTAAAATGTTTTATTTAATTTAAAATGAGACGTATTTACACTTTTACCAAGACTAACGAGTATTTAATGTGACATCAGCATTTTCAAACCCATTATAAGCTTTCAATGCATTCCATCACAGCGTGTGATCAGTACGTGTTAGGAATGAGCACCGGAACAATCCAGGATTGTCAGATCACCGGATCCTATTCTCCGGACCCAGCCCATCAACCCCATAATGCCCGGCTAAATACGTCAACATGTAAGTACCCTTAGATTATATACTTACACAGTTGTTTCCTTTCTAGTCCAATCCAATATTTGTCATCCGTAAATTATGTACACTTTCGGTCTATACACTTTGTATGAACCATTTTTCTACAGCGTGGAAGCCAAGCGTGCGGCAATCACACAGTGCCTACCCAAGATACATCGACATAGCGCTTGGAAATATCACGAAGGTGGAGTATTTGTAGTTTCATTTAAATTTACCACATGTGCCAAAAATTATTTTCATTTACACACCCTTGCCTTCAAGCATCGCCTTATCTTAATACATTCGTTCGTATGCCAATAGGCAGGTAAAGTTAATTCCATTTTATCTGCCTATGGTATGCCTGAATATGCCTTTTCGTAAATCGCTCATTTCGATTTTGAAATACACGTGAACAAATTCCACTCCGACTAACAACTGTCAGAGCTTTACAAAGATATTTGAGTAATTTACAGTGCAAAGTGATGAATTAACATGACGGACTGAAATAGTATACAATGCAATAAAAGCAATTTCAATTCCTACTGAATTATAACGAATAGTTCCTTACACTATCAACTAATAGGTCACTAAGATTCACATAGGAATAGTGGGGAGCAGTGCCGTCGTAGGAATGGCCAAGGTACTTTACAGCATGGACGGAGTAAACTGGGATGGTAATGAAGCCATATCAAACCCAACCTTCACTTCAGGGGTGTACGTGCACGTAGTATCCTCTCCGCAGGAGGCTAGACATATCAGGTTTTTGGTTAGTACCGGTATATCTTCGTTAGGCCCAGCTTTTTTGTCTTATTATGTGATATTGGAAGATTTTTTTTGAAGAGCGGCGATAGAATTTTTCTTTGTTTTTACAATTATTCAGAGTGGCGTAGAATGTAATCCAACAAGTAAAAAAGTTAGATGCTAACAGAACGTCAATAGGTATTTTATACAAAAACACGTACGTTAATTTCGGAGTTAAACTTAAATTTCTGCGTATTTATCTACCATATATAGCTGCAAGAATCGAATCCAATTTCGAATGCTCCACAATATGAAGTTCGGTTTGAACTTGAAGGTTGCATCCTGTCAGGAGATGTCGCCCCAAGCGGTAAGTTTGCAAACTTCTTTATTTGTTTTTATCTTTACATTGATGTAGATTTATTCGGTTATCTGGCAAATATTGTTTCTGAGGTGTATTGTAAGTCTCATAAAAGCTTAAAACGGAATTGTCACGTCAATATCTTAAAGGCATTGCCGCAAATAAAACCGCAACAAGCCTGTTCAATTGATATCAAAAAATATTTTTCCGTCTCCCTTACAGATGTTTGTACGACTAACGACTGGGATTATAACATAAATGATGCCCTGGACCAAGGTATTTTATATGCAACTGAATAATTTCTCACTTTATTCAAAGAAATTTCTCACACGACTTGGTAAAACTTTTTACTTAATTGCTATTTTACACTTTATTTACAGACTACTATCCACGAGGTTTCATAGCTGATGTATTGTCTAGCCGAGCGTATATCTGCGATCTAAACCCCAATGTAGGCAAAGACTTCAAGTGGACAGACTGGAACTCAATGGTCAATGAGTAAGTAACAAACAACCTTAAACTTGAAGAACAACATATCACAACCCTTACAAAAGCATTAACAGCAAACATCAAAACTATCTGCCAACAAGATTTACCGCTGTTCTCAAAATAATCAAAATGTACATTGCGAAAGATGATCAATATTTTTTGCTGCAAAGAATCACGCTGCAAAGGTTTTTTTTAAAAAATTTAACTGTTTGAATTACATTTCGTGCCGCACTTTGTAAATCACTTAGCTGTTGAAACATGTTCAGCACGGCAAAGTACACCTGTATCAAATAGAAGAAATCTCAAAAATTTAATGACAAAGTTAAATTTCTTCCCAATCGCCACGCTTTGAAGACCTGCCTGTGCAAGAGTATCCAAATGATGAAACAGAATTCTTTCACCCTCAAATTTAATCACAATATACTACCTGCAACCTCTTATTTATTTCAGGAACGCTCAGATGAGGTGCTATTACTCCGCTGATGGCAATACATATAATTGTAAGCAAATGTTTTAACCTCACACAATGCGATTTCGAACAAAGAGCAAAGCTACAGAGCAAAGCTTTGAGTCAACTTTAAACAATATCAGATTGTTCATAAATGAATATTGCAGACAATAAAGAATGGAGTGGAATTTTTTACTGTATTATCAAGGGTTTTGATCAAATTACAATTGAACAAGTGTAATTTCTCTGTACAATTTTGACAAGTATTCTCTGCCTGTTGTATGTTGCGATGATAAAACCACACCATTTTTGCATACAACAGCTGTGGATGAAATGGTAATCAATGTGATTGGGTATTATACTCCTGTCTCTCCGGATGAGACTGCGGAGCTGTTCGCTATAGACTCCACAAGGCGAGCACTGCTGGTCAGTGAGGACGGGGAGAACTGGATGTCTTGCGAACCAAGCAGGTACGAACGAACATTACCGCTTTTTTTTGCATATTACGTTGGCAAATTTGGAGAATTTATTTGACGATTCTAGTAGATTGATAGTCACAAAGAAACTTCCTTTCAAAAAAACATCGCAAAATGTACTGCCCACAAAGACCAGAACTGGCCAATTTTTTTAGTTCATGGTATGTGCCATAATTGTATATACAGTGGAACGTGTCATTTACGGTCACCCGTTGAGGAAAATCTCTCTGGCTGTGTAAGGCAGGTTGGCCGCCCAGGAGAGGTTGATTCTAATGAAAATGTCACTTCTCAAGGTCAAAAATCTGGCCGTTGGCCGTCCAAGAGAGTGACCGTTAATGAGAGGTTCGGCTGTATATTCTTTCCAACCACATTACACTTAAAACCAAAGAATACGATTAAAATGGTTTTCCTTCATGTATCTCTCACGATATACATTTAAACTTGCAGACTGGAAAAAAGAAAGACTGCGCCAGGCACAGAAGGAACGTTCACAGCCGCAACTAAGTTAGACTGGATCAATCTCAGTGACACACCACAAGGCAGTTGGACAGGTAATTACGATTAGTCTGTTGCGAATTGAATCTGTGCACTGTCGCTCCCTACATACAAAGTGCAAGCCGTTCAGCTCGAAGTTGAAGGCGGCTAAGGGCAATTGTTCGAGCTAAACGATGCTCGAAATTGTACGAAACGGTCGAGTTTGAAGGGTTCAAGGTTGGCAAATTTAACTTGCTAAATAGGAAGTCTGACGCAAAACGCAAAAATGTTTGACTTTATTGGGTGATCGAGTTAAGCGACATCGATTAAGAGAGTTGCCCTGTATGCAAACAGAAATCTGTAAAATTAGGGACTGCAGTTTAAAATATCAGCTTCGTTGTCAAGCGTTTCACAATCGTGTAAAAATAAAATGACGGTTCTTTTTTTCAGGAAAATATGACGGCATGTACTATTCAGGGACAAAGAAACTGGACTGGAGCGTATGCTGTTTGTAATGAATTCAACTCGTCATTGGAAAAAAAACGGCCTGAATTACATACAATACAGTTATGAAATAGTAGGACGGCAGTGGTTCCAGAAGATCGGAATTCCGACCCTAGTAAAATATGTTTAAAAGAACTTGAGTCACGCCCCTGCCCCACCCCCTCCCAGGCATATTTCCAGATCCGCTATAATAGTTTGGCAAAATATAGCGAATTGTCAATCAACCTTTTTTTTTTCAATATTAACACGATATATACATGTAAATCAAAACTTTGTTTTCAATGCGAAAAGTAGAAACTCCTTATGTGAGTTCTAACCGTCAACAATACAACTGGTCCTGGTTACTTCGAGCTTTAAAACCCGGTGGAAAAGGCTCGAGGTAGATAGAACCTCGAAGAAGGCATTCATATACTTTTAGTATTTAGTATTTTGATCTGGCAAATTAAAGTGGAGATTGTAAAAACTAAGAGACAATCAAACTCGAAGTAACGGGTCCGACTGCACAACAAAACAGACTTGTCCAGATTTCCTGTGATATTTGTAACGAAAGACAAGACTACGGATCTGTACATTGTAGCTTTTATACTAGTTGAATTTAGATTTTTGGAATAGAACCAAATGAAACGATAAAATACGATGACAAGGTGACTTATTCACCAGTATTATAAATTTTATAAATAGGATATCATGCCTAGCATTTCTTGTTTGGGAAGAAAATATTCCTGTACCTTTAAATAAAGCATTTAGCAGTGTCGCTATTGTGTTGATACCGATCTGTTAATTTTACATGTGCAGATTGAAATGACAGAACACAAGTCTTCCTTCCAAACATGAAATACTATGTCATCTGCGAATTTCTGACTACTTAGGGTTATATAGACTAATGATAACTTGCCAAATGTAGAACTGCAAAAAGAATTTTTACATTGTAAATATTGGCTTCATACCAATTTGTTACATTTTAAGCAAAGAATTTACGTGTTAGCTTTATCTAAAATTGTGACATTAAAGTTTTAATTTGAACAATTTGGAAACTGTTTTCTTCATTAAACGAAGACCAAGAAGGTTGTTAAATATTGTGCAGTAAAAAAGAACACAAAACAAAAAGATAACTAAATCCTCAATTGAAAATACTGTGATTTCATTAAAATTAATGGGTTTTTTTTCTCCGTCGATTGTGTTCCGCACATATCACAAGAAATGCTGAAAACTATGTGCTTTGGTCAATTTCAATGAAAACCATGGAACTGAAATCCAGTTAGCTATTTTAAATGGGCTGATTTGTTACAACCAGCATAAGAACTTGAAAGGGAAAATGATTTATGTCACTGTTAACAAACTGCAAATAGAGCGATTACGATATAATGGCAAGTCCGCAAATTGTTATCATATACTGGTGCATATCTATTCATATATATAATATTTTTCGTAATATATATGTTATATATTATCATACTGTGTTATTAATGGCAATGAAGTCAATCAACATGTTTCTCTCAGGTTATAACTACTTTTAAGCTATCGTTACTTTGAACTATTTCGATAACCTACCTGTGATACTGTCCCCATCTCTACATAACCTGCGAGAATCAAGAATTTTAAGTACTTAATGATACTTTCGTGTGTTCAATGTGTAGTACATGTATTTAACTCGCAACTGGAATTGAATGATAACCAATAAATCGTGTACTTCTAATAGATGGCCGATACTACTGAAATGTTATGACACTTGTATGAGTACCAATAATAAAAATAATTTCCAATTACAGTGTTAGAGGTTTAATGATTAGCGTAAAATAATTCAATACATTTGGGTAAATTGTTATCAATGTTCAAAATTTGACTATTTATTATCTGCTTGTAATACTGTGATATTATTTGTTGTGCAATAAATTTAATTTTCCCAATCTCGTTTTTGTCATCAGTTTTTTCTTCTAAATGTTAGCTATTACTCTGCAGGTCCACATGACTTATCCTTATTAATGTTTATTTTATAAAAGAGCAAGATATAGTAATTTTATTAAGTTTGTTTGTCTTTATTTACATATTTACAAAAGTATACAATGGCTTTAAATCCATGAGGTATTTTTTCAAAAATGTACCCAAACTACGGACATAAATTTTCAAACCTTTTCTGTTATTTCACATAACTGGAGCGCTTTTGATATTTGCTTTTCTTGGTTACTTCACTATAAAACATTTTCAGTGTCCACCACATAATCAATAATGAGGAATGATGTGATGAAGGTCATCTCATGAACAACAATCCAATATGAACATTGTCCCCGTAAAAAATCACACAAAAAGCTGAATGTCTGGCCATATAAAAGGTATCTGTACATTGTACATAAAATAAACTACATTTGAATTGTAAAATTCTTCATCCACATGCGATTTTTTACGTATCACCAGCAATGGACTTACTGTTGATTCAGATGGCTTCATGTTTATGACGGAGTCACTGGTTCATCACAGTTCGCAATAGTCTGTAATATCAGTGCACAATTGGATTCAGTGGTTCCGCTCTGATGTTGTGTAGATCCATTGCGTTGTCGGTTTCATCGTCCAATTCTCCGATCACCGCTCTGAAAGAAAGTAAGAACAATCTTAATATTGATGTAATTCTCTTACTCAATGCTGTGTATGTCCTAAACATCTCCAGAAGGCATTGTTTTATTTCTAGATATGACAAAATTTCACATTCGTATCATGTGCATATATGTAAATTATCAGGAACAAGTGTAAAATGCCAAACTTCGGAACATCTTGAGTAGAAATGTAAATACAGACAAACTAAGGTAATAATAACAAACTACGACAACTTACACATTATCTCCTCTCACAATATACAATCCCAGCATAACCTGCTCCACTCCCGAGTTAGCACTGTAAACCCTTTCATGGCATTCATCTAATATGAGGTTGATTGTCTGATCAAAACCCTTCAGGGTACCCTACAATGAAATAGGCGACATGTTCAGAAATACATGTACTGATATTTCAGGTTGCAACAAATTTCAATGGGAACAAACGTTTGCTTTTCTATTGCTCATTTTTAATGAAATTTACTTACCACAATCACTCTCCCGTCACTTGTAATAACTGAAATTTGATCTGTTGAAATTGGTTAAGAAAAGTTGAGAACAACTAGACAACATTATAAAGGTATCTTCTCTAAATTTAAGATATGAAACCAAGTCTGCGTTGAGTAAGCACTCAAAACAACCAACTAGCAATTAGTGACTGCAAAGCGAGGTGGTATAGTGATTATGCCGATGATAATAAGGCTTTTTTTATTTAATTGTTTGGATTACATTTCCCGCCGCACTTTGAAATCGGGATTTCAAAAAAAAAA
>JBCAUI010540405.1:0-10853 GCA_038406195.1 Haplosyllis anthogorgicola
AGCTCAAATGATCCTCAAAGTGATGGTGATAAAGACACTGAGGTTGGTTAAAGGAAAGAAATAAGTGTCGGTTACTTAAGTTTTCAATTAAGTGTTCAAGAATGACTTGTTATTTTCCACATTAATTTTACCTGCCAAATCTCTAAATAGGACAGAGAAAGTCCATTGAATGTAATTAAATAGCAATTGATTTCTAGTAATGTAAATATTGTTCAAAATTTTCTATCGTTTCATTTTTAACGAAAACTTGAAATTACTATTGGTTTTTTTTGCGGGGGATCGGTTGTTTTGTTTGACAAGAAATGAAATGGCGGCGACCGTTGCAGTCCTTAACCTGGTACCAGCGTAAAACCATTTTATGGGGACACTGGTACACGAAATAATGTTTTATTTACATAATCAATAAATAAATGTACAAATTGTTTACATGGAACTCAAAATTCCATGGCTTCATCACAGAAAATCAGTGACAACGGAAAACAATAGAAACTCACTTGTGCTTGCGTATGGATAGTGAAAAAAATTATGACCTGTTTGATAAAACGCTTTTAAATGAAAAATATTCAAAAAATCATGGCTCCAAAGTTTCACCGTCACATTCTTTAATTAAAACTGACGTCATTATTATAGTACATCCGTTCCAGTTCTGTATGAATATGAACATGAATCTCATAACTCAAATGATTCAATCCAAGCCCATGAGGGTAAAATGTCTTTACAAGCTCATGGGCTTAATTAGGGGATTTTTCCCCAAATAGAGGCTCATGGGCTTCAAATGTAGTTGACATATTTTGGGGATTCCCGGTACACTTCCCAAAGTTTGCAGCAAGTAAATGTAGAATTAGTTTTGCAATAATTCTCGTTCAAATTACTTTATCTCAACAAGAATATGTACACGTGCGAAAAAACCCAGATATCTATTACAGTTTATCGCATCGTTTAAATGCAAAATACCGTACATGTCGCAAACGTGGCGCATGCTCTATTTATGGCTCACCCCCTTTTTTCTGACCCATTTTAGTCATCTTATGCAGTTTTTCTCATCATGTTTTATGTCAGTAATATGTTGTAAAACATTGAAATGTATGTAGTTTGTGAAACTGCCACGGAAGTTTAATGTTGGAAGGAGTATTCGTGTCACTTGCTCTAAGTACTATGGAAAATAACGGCAAATCTTTTTGTCGGAAATTGGTCAAGGTATTTGTAAATAAGGCGCACCCCTGATATTATCTCAACATGCAGTGCGCCACGTTTGCGGCATATGCGTTAGTTCTTAACAAACATTCAAATTCATTGGCGGATTTAGGGGGCGTATGTGGCGCCCCCCCCCCCTTACGGCCAAAATTTTCTTCCCTTACATGCAGTTTTCCCCTATTTTCCCGAAAATAGGTGAAAATTGGGTTGGCGCCCCCTACGGGCCGGGTGCTCCCCCCTCCCCGTAAGGGAAATCCTGGATCCGCCAATGAAATTGGTACTCGGATTGTTCATTGGAAGCTGTAGATGTGTTTGTGAAATCCTTCGTGTTATCACAAAGTTGGAAATACATGTATGCATTTGTGCTACTTACTAAATCTTGGTTGTGTTGATTTATTTAGAACACAGCTTGGCAGACAGACACACTCAGGTAACTTCTTCATAATATTAAACAGTAGAGGGTCAATATACAGTAATGAATTCGTGGAATGACACATCAGAATGCAAGTATGAATGTACAAAGCGTTGATTCTCTACATTTTTATTTTGCAAAGAAACTTAAAACTTAACGCATCATGTCATAACTGCGGCATAAAATTGAGAGAAATTTCTTGAAGTAATTAATTAGTATCTTTACTTTCAAATATTTGGGGTTTTTCGGCACAATAATATTTTGTGACTCAATTAGAGAACGTACCGTTTCGACGTGGCGGATCACCCACATTTAAAAGGAAATTCCTTCCTTTTCGTTAAAGTTTATTTTCTTGGTTGTAGCCCATAATATATTTAACTCACAGTGCTATTATGTATATTTACACTAAATTGAATATATTTGATTAGTTTTTCATTTCATATTTCTTTTCTAGTAACATTTGTCACATTTGTTTTTTTGTTTCAAAGTAAACAAATAATGGAAAATTGGATCAACTTGACATTTTAACATTTTTAGGAAATACTCAGTCTGCTATAACAAATATCAATAGAAATTAATTGCTAACAACAATTTTAAGGGTTCTGCATCATATCAGTGTACTTTTTAAGGATTCTGATATTTAAAATAATTGTTAAAAATAAGGAATTTCCTTTTTTACAAGGATATTCCGCATAAATGAGGGTGATCCCTTACTGTCTTATTTGATTATTATTTTAGTATCACAATAATAGCCCAACACAGAAATAACCAATGATATCCGAAAGTTACTTTCGAATGATTTATATGACATTACTGAGCGTGATAACTCAACTAACAGAGTTAGATCCCACATGTAATGTTATGCTACTCGTAAATTTACAGGCTCAGAAGCAGTTTAGATCCAGATTGTAGGAACTGCGAGGCAGACTCATCGGATATCCGATATCGTGTGCTAATATTCTAAGTTTTTCTTAATTCGTACCTAGCCTTATTTTGTCTAATTTGTCTAATCTGTCTAATTAGACATGAAATTAGTCTAACTGAAATTAATACATTTCAACTGGACAGATTAGACAAATTAGACAAAATAAGGTTGGGTACGAAGTAGGAAAACCTCTACTGAACAGCAGATACACTATTTTTCAGGAATTATGATCACATTCTAACTGGTCTGAGCTTTAAACCTTTTATTGCTTTGCAGATAATGGAAGGTCTGTGTAAAAGCTGTTCACCAGGCTGGCTTAATGAACATGATACACCGGCACTCTATGAATGTTTGTTCTCAGCTGCAAAACTTGGTCATCCAAAATGTTTGACCTTATTATTGGAACAAAGAGCAGATGTGAACATGACTGCTCTGAGGGCAACTGCTTATAATACAGCTGAGACAGCACTAGCTGAAGCTGTTTTGAATAGGAACTTTACTTGGGCAAGCATCCTTGTACATGCAGGAGCTGATGTAAATATGAACAAGATTGGGAGACCAGTGTTTGTGAGGCAGTGGAATTGCTGATCAAAGCAAGAGCTGATGTGAACCTCAAAAATAAGTTTGGGAATACAGCACTGGTTGCTGCTACGCGGTCTGGCTGCCTAGGCTGCATGGAGTTTATGATAAAAGCAGGAGCTGATGTGAACGCGACTGTATCTGGATGTACTTCTTTACTTGTACTTCTTTTCAGTTGTAAGATTACTACTTGACAAAGGAGCTGATGTGAATTCAAGGGATTCTCATGGCTTTAATGCTTTGTTTATGGCTGCTGGCACTGAAAACATCAGTTGTGTCAAGATTTTGCTCAGGGCCGGAATTGAAACAAACAGACGTGTGAACACTTCGGCAAAAGACTACGTTATTCCAAAAGGTACTGGTCTTATGAAAGTACTGTATGTGGCAGGAGAAAGATTATATGTTTCACAAATAAACAAGTTGCCATTTCTCGACGAATGGCTTCCTCATGGAGATAACCACATTCGTCGGATGGAATCACCCCTGATGCGCATGTGCAGAGATGTAATACGCAAGCGCCTAATGCATCTGGATCCTCCTGTCAATCTGTTTGTCAAGGTCCCTTTGTTAGGTCTTCCCACTTTACTCTCTGAGTATCTGCTGTACAATGTGACACTGGATGAGGGGATTGATACCAACGGTGATAATATGATCTAGTTATTTCTTGTTTTACTGTAACCTAGATAATCAGCCCGGGGTCAGCATTATTATGTTTTTTATTGTATAAATTTAATGCTACTGTTTTAAACAAATATAAGGCACTCAAAATAAAACAGTGTGAAATTCAGTAATTTTGGTTTACATTATTTACACCATTAACTTAAAATAAGGGAAATATGTTAATTTAAACAAAATTCCGTACAACGCTTTGTTAGTATTGCGATGTTGAAACTGTTCTGCTCTTCTGAATTGTGATTTTGCACCTGAATGAGTAAGTACATATTTTTCTGTAAATGTTTATGTAATGATTAACCACAACTATCAATAAATGGAAAAAATGATAAACTAGATATGAAGTCAGGCAAAGATTAAGCCCCAGTCGTGGTATTCTGCTGAAGAGATGTACATGTGGATTCAAGTCTAGAAGATGTCCTCTGATAGTTTTTCTGCACAGGCGCTTCAGACAATTTTCCTGCGTCTCCGGCCACATGTAATGAGGTATCACGACGAGCTTATCGTCTCCATTCTCATCTGTAGTCTCGAATATAGGACCATCTAATTGTTCTCCCGCGGCAAACAACAGCATTGTTACATCTTCATCTGAAACAGCGCCATTCCTTATGAGAGCCTTCGGTGCGTTGTAACTTTCATTATTCCTTATGTTAACATGGGCTCCTGCTTTGAATCAAGCCTGTATTCCAATGGCTATCAGTTGCGTTCACATCAGCTCCTGCCTGAACCAGCAAGTAGGAGTGTCTTCTCTTGCTTGCGGCTAACATCAAAGCGGTCTGACCTCTTAGATCACACATGTTCACATCAGCTCCTACTTTTAAAAGTGTGCGCACTAACTTGTCAGATCCATCATCAGATGTAATCATCAAAGCAGTTTTACCCAGTCTGCCAGTCCCATTCACATGAGCTCCTGCCTGAAGAAGGAAATTCATAGTCTCATACCGCTTACATCTCACTGCAGCTATCAAAGCATAAGATGAATTATAGTTCACATCAGCTCCAGCTTTGAGCAATATGTCAACAGTGTTCGTAAAACCATTGGAAGCTGAGCAATAAGTAACGCCGATTCGTCTTTTGTCTCTGTGTCAACGTACGCTCTTACAAGTAACTCAACACAGAGCGAAGCTCTATCACAGATTGCATTGTTTTCGTCGGCATCATAAGTTGCACATTCACAGTGAAATTTCACATTCTTGTACAACTGTCTGGCTTTCTGCACAGCAGTTTTGCCGTCTGTGTCCACCATAGCTACATTCGCTCCTGCAGATATCAACAATTTAATACATTTAACGTAAGCTCTTTTTGCTGCTATCATTAACGCGGTCTCACCATCACTAGTTGTCGCATTCACATCAGCTCCTGCTTGTAGCAGTAGATATAAACACTTGTCATACCCTTCATCTGCAGTCACGTGTAGCATTGTGGATCCCTTCGGAAGAACGGGTTCTCCTGGATAATCAGAGCCCTCCAAATCAGAATACTTCCATCCACATACTGTTTGCCTACTTGGTGAAGACGTTTGGACTTGATTCACATCGGCTCCTTTTTGTAAAAGAACCTTAAGACAGTTATCATGCCCATTCATAACTGCGAGCAACACAGCAGCATCGCCATCAGCATGCGTTACATCCACATCGGCTCCTGCTTCAATTAATAACCGTAAAATCTCATTGTAACCGTTTTCCGCAGCTAGTATCAACGCGGTATTGCCATATTTATATACAATGTTCACATCAGCTCCTGCTTGGATTAGTGACATTACACATGTAGTTCGATTATATTCTGTGGCGTAGATTAGAGCAGTGTATCCATTATTGTCAACCGTATTTACGTTGACTCCAACACTTATCATTTTACCCAGACATGTATTGTGTCCATTTCTTGCTGCTGTCATCAAATAAGTAATTTCAGTATCATCTATTGCAGGCACGGTGCATACTGTATATACATCCTTCTGCCATTTTTAAAACTGTGTTTGAAACACAAAAAGCAGCTGGAAATGAAATTTTCAAGTTGTGAGATTCATCTCGATAGAAATATATGTCCTCAAACAGCAAAGAAGGTAGAAATGCAGATTTAAAGTTTCACCTCGACAAAATTATAAATTTGTACGTAAGCAGCATTGAGAGTTTCATAGTTACATTTAATAATAAGAAACGTAGTGTCCTATATCTGGAGTTTTGTGACCCACATGTGTTGTTGGCTTCACTGATAAAACATGTCTCTTGTATTGTTGCGTATCAATTTACGACGACAAATTTAACTAAGTTATACCTTTTTGTTACAGTTACAGTAATAGAGTCAATGCCGATAAAACTCAACAGTTATTTTCAACCCAAATACCTCACTTCGACTTAGCCTTTGGCCTATTTTTCTTTGGAAAAATGAAAACTGAAATTACAAAACCTAATTTTTCTTTGATTTTATTGTTTTGAAATAATTCCATTACGTGCACAGTTTTGTGTTTGCTAATTAAATGTAGTCAAAGTTACATATTTTTTATTAAACAGGTAAAATGGATATAAAATCGTTTATTTATTTCATTCTCAATTTTTTTCTGTTCTGAAGAACTTGTATCCCATCACAAATGACGAATGTCCAACCTTTCTTCAAATACGCCTGCTGGAAGACTGTATTGAGGGTTCTTAGGTCAAGAGAATGGATACCGACCTTCTTTACCAAAGTAAAATAAAGTAAAAGTAAAATTGCTTGCTTCATATTTATTAAAACTTAGTAATAAATGGACAATTAGAAAATGAATAATAAGCATTTAAAAAATTAATACTCCGTAACGTCTCGTGAAATGCTCGAGTCCATAAAATATATAGTTTAGCAAGTCAAATAGTAGAGGTTTTTCCTAATTCAAATTCGATTTTGTCTAATTTATCAAATTTGTCTAATTCATCTAAATTGGAAAGTGAAAAGGTACCAAAATAAGTAGGATTCCTCTTATTAGTGCATCAGTATTGGTAAAATGACTGAAAATGGTTAAATTTTTAATGAAATTTACTAAAAATGGTATGACCAATCCTTAAATTTACTAAAAATGGTATGACCAATCCTATCCAATAAGATAAATTAGACGAATTAGATAGAGTTCGAATTAAGAAAAACCTCTACCATTGTGTGCAGATTCTTGGATAAGTGGTTAAAGGGATTAAATCGCTGCTGTGCTGAGGACTCTCTCAGCGCGCATGTCCAGAGTAGGCTGCACAAGGTGTGCAGATTTAAAACGGTATCACTTATCTGACTGCAAACAGTCATCAAAAATTTTCATCTAGTGTTGCTTTGAAGTTTCTTCTTTACAAAGTGACCTATCGTACAGCAAGTAAGAAATCAAAGCAGGTTGTAATTCTAACTGGGGAATTCGGTTGAACAGATGTAAGTGAACTTTGAGCTGTAAGAGATGCTTTCTTATGACGGTTCTGCATGCGTGCTTCAGAGAAAGCTTCATCTCCATTTGTTGTATACAATTAGGCACCCTCACAATGTGCCTTCTCCCAGCTGCAGCTGCATTCGCAGAGTCTATAGTTCTACCGTCTATCATTTCTCCTGCAGCAAATAACAACATTGTTATGTATCCATCTATTTTGGGAGATTTTATTATGTGGCTTTCTAATGCATTGTAGCCATTATTATTTTTCCTGTTAATGTGTGATCCAGCTCTGAGAAGCTGTAAACATCCGATGTAAGAAGAAGGCCGTCCAAGACTTCCCGCTGTCATATTCAAGGCAGCGTTCCCATTGTTATCTACCATGTTCACATCAGCTCCAGCGTAGAGCAATGCTTTTGTACACGAATGCTTTCTTACGATAACCGACTGCATTAAAGCTGTTTTGCCATTGGGATCAGTTACGTTCACATCAACTCCTGAATGTAAAAGCAAAGTTAGGCTGTCATCAGATCCAGATACCGCGGCATGCATTAGAGCTGTTTTACCCCGACTATCTGTAGCATTCACATCAGCTCCTGCTTCAACTAAAACGTTTATGCAACTGCTATTCCCTCTTGGCGCTGCAAAAAGTAATGCTGTCTGACCGCTATTATTAGCAACATTCACATTAGCTCCTGCATGCAGTAGCAGCTGAAGACACTTTTCGCGATTTGCTGCATGAATCAAAGCTGTGTTGTTTGTATTGTCTGCAGCATTTATATCAGCTCCTGATTCTAACAGTAGTTCTACACACATATCATGACCGAAACGTCCTGCTTCCATTAATGACGTCACTCCAGCATTATTTGCGACGTTAACATCAGCTCCTTTACGAATCAGAAGTTCTAGTACTTTTTCATCACCTTTAGCTGATGCTGATATCAAGGCTGTATTACCTGGTGTCATTATTTCAGTGGTATTCACATCAGCTCCTGCATTCAGCAACAACTCCACACACTCGAGGCTTCCACTACTTGCAGCTGCAACTAAAGCTTTCTGACCACGATTTCCACCGGCATTCACATCAGTTCCAGATTTTATTACGGAGTCAACACATGTATGTAGACCCTTACTCGCTGCCACAACCAATGCTGTTGCATCACCTGTGTAATCTTCTCCAGCATTTATACTCGCCAATATTAGGGATTCTACACACTTTAAAGATTTTTCAACCTTATCTGAAAATGCCACTTTTTCTCTTGCATTGTTTTCATAATAATAGGAAACTGTGTTGCATGACAACTTTACACTTGAAAAGTAACTATGAAGTGATTGCACTCTCCGCAAGGCTGTGTTACCAGCTCCATCAGTTATATTGGCATCTGCTCCAGCTTCTAACAACAAATCAACGATTTCTGGTTCTCTTTCTTCAGCTGCACAAATCAAAGCTGTATACCCTTGTTGATTCTGAGCTACATTCGGATCAGCTCCTCCTGCTAAAAGTGAGGCCACACATTTTGTATATTTGTTTTTTATTGCTATGTACAAGGCGGTTTGGCCACCACCATTTGGAACATTCACATCAGCTCCTTCTTGTACTAACACATCAATACATTTATCATATCCCTCATTTGCTGCTATGTGTACAGTATTGGTGCCTTCATAATTAGCATGACTTTTAAGGTTCTTTCCAGGAATTGCGGTTAAAGAATGTGGCCCATTCTGTCGTATTTGTCTGTCATTTCGACTTTTTGAAGCCGCATTCACACTAGCTCCAGCTTGTAGTAACATCTTCAAGCATTTCTCGTTACCATTTTCTACTGCAACTATAACAGCTGCATCACCATCTGAATCCGCCACATTCACATCAGCTCCTGCCTTGATTAACGACTCCAAGCATTCATCATCACCATTCTCTGTAGCGTGTATCAATGCTGTATCACCATATCTGTCGACTAGGTTCACATCAGCTCCTGCTTCTATCAGTATCCCAACACAGTCTTTGTGATTGTTCTCTGTAGCGTAAATAAGTGCCGTGTACCCATCATCATCCACCGCGTTAACATCAGGTTCCATCAGTACTGATTCCCTCAGACATTGATCATGTCCGTTCTTAGCCGATCTCATCACTGCGGTTCCGTCTTCTTGAGGATTTGTGCATTCTGCGCATTGATCTGTCATTGTGTATTAATTACTGTGGATCTATTTCCTATGGCAGAAAGGTCCAATCTTATAATAGGTAGGACATTCAGTATTTATGTATTTTATAAATATGACGCAGTATTTAACACCTTGTAATAGTGTGCAATGCTTCGTCTATCAATACAGATTGGACTGATAACTGACAATAAGGCCTAGTTTAATCATTTGCATTCCATTGCACTGATAAGATTTTGAAAGTACAGCGACTGAAAAATAGAATATATGCCCAAAGAAACAAAATATTAATAGAATGGATTCGTTCGCACGATTTGGATTTATTCCCAAAGATTTGTGATCCCAGGTCGCAAAAGTATGGTTGTAACCATGGCGTTTTAATGAAATTGGACTTTTTCCCAAAGAATTGTCACAGAATTGGTCAAAGCAGTCAACGTGGCAACATCATATGGTTGTGTGTTTTGTGTGGGGTTTTTTTGTGTGTTTTGTTATTTGTTTTCATTTCCGACTTCAAAATGCAGCGGGAAATGTAATCCAAAATATTCATCTGAAAAAGAATTGATTTTACCGACAACTGATAAGACCTGAATCATGTGAACTTTAGCATGATATCATAAACAGGTGATTTTGCAACCAATATTCAAACTTCCTCTTTGTTATGTCTATTTTAGTGGCGATAAATATATCTTACGTTTTAATTTTCATCTGTTTATTTCTCTTCAAGGCAAAACTTCCCCAAACTGTGGACAATTTATTAAATTTAAATAAATGTTAAACAGTATTATGTTAAGACCAAAATTTTGGACAAAAATAGATGAAATAGAAAGTCAGTTTATTTCGCTTATTCATTCACTAAAATTATTTTTTGTGCGTCTTCGATACGTCAATGTTCAAAGATACAATGAATTTAATCTTGAACAATTTTCCATCATTGGACTGAAATTAGTATTAACCTTAACTGAAAACTGTCTCCAGACAAAAATCAGTTTAAAAATCAGACAGTTCATACGTCTGGAAAGTTAGGTAGATTTGATAGGGATTGAAATAGGAGAAAGCCTCAACCTTGTGCCAAATATGTCCGAGAAGCTTACATTTAAATTGATTGCAATTCAAACACAAAAGGTTAACAATACAGGAGGTCAAGGAATATTTGGTAAATCAGGTAGATTTGCTAGATCAGGTAAACGCAATCAATACGAAAACCCTAGAATAAGATATTTTTTCCCTTCTCTCACAAGCCTTAGTCCTTTTTCACTGCCAAATACTGTTCTAAGTATAATGCATCTCATGTTGCAAATGTACAGTGTTGAACAACTTTTTATTCAAATCTATCATATCTACTACAAAAGAACACAGACGATTCATCGCTATTATATTGGTTTGCGATGAAAGCTTACTTTGCATTGGATCAGACCATTGACAATTATTAGACATGTAGGCTTTGCATGTTTTCATTGTGTCGCGAAGTGGCTTTTTATTTCAAATAGATAGTAACGGGTCATCTTCACAGTTTGTATTGGAATAACATGAGGGAATTGAAT
>JBCAUI010540416.1:0-10852 GCA_038406195.1 Haplosyllis anthogorgicola
TGAAACTTCTTTCAAATCATTTGAAAGTCCAGTAAACTTTCAAATTGAAACGAATTCGAATATCGGATGGCAGCTCTGGTTTAAACCTATTTGGACTGTGTTAAGTGTTGCTTTGTATTGGAACCACAGGAGAAAAGTCAAACATAACACTTGCTTCGAAACCTTAGATAACAAGTAAAACACAATAGACGTGGTAAAATACTGTTGTGTCACTCAGCCTTCACTTGTCCATCCACGAGAAACTCTGGATTTTATTTACGTTATGAGCAGTTCCGCTATTTAGAGTCCAGGTTTTAATTATTATTTTTTACCTTTTCTCTATTTCAGCACTTTTCAATGGCAAGTCATTAAAAATACCTAATGTAACGTTTTGCATTGCACTAAGTGCTCGTGTGAATGCAATAAATATTAAAACATTTATATTTATGTAAAAAAGAGGGGTGGGTTAAGTAAGAAAATTGTATTCACCGTTGTTTCCTTTAACGTCCAACTCTAATCCAGTACCCTCCACAAACCGCACATTACCGAGCAGCAGGATGGCCGATAAAATCCTCATTATATCTGAGAATGGGATTCCAAGGACTGATAGCGAGTTCTGAAATAAAGCCAAGACACTGATATCATTAAGTTTGGTGGATCAAAGTCCATTTTGTGGGGCCAGTAGACAATAGTTACACTTGTTAATAACGCATTAGAATTATACGAACATACGTAAATATCAAGGGGAGTATCTCTTCACCCCCCCCCCTCCCCCGCCCACTCCACCAACAAATTTCTGGATCCTTCGATAGATTATGCCCTTAATAAAGTTTTTCGCTGGACACCTTGACAAAAAGGTTAGGGATGGCTAATCATAGCTTCATTCGGCGCACTCACCTTCCAGGCGTCGAACCTCTGTCGGTCCATGTTTTCGTCCTGTAACACGTCACCGCTACTCAAGAACGTCAGATTCTGTGGACCGTAACCTTCCAGGTGGTACTTCACTGAAATAAAGTCAAATTTATGAAGTCAAATTTTGTGTTTGAGTGTTTGTTGATGCTTTTGTAACAACGGCTAACAGCGGTATCTATGGCTCTATCAGACTGGCGTCACTATTCTTCCAAAATGTATTTGTGTTTACATTATTAGTTTGAAAAATTAGCAAACAATGTTTTTGTCAATTTCCCAACAAATGTATTACTCGTCACAGTTACAACTCGGAAAATGCGAAACGAATTTGAAGCCTCCGCTGTGAATTATGGTGTTTTTGTAAGAATCTCACTACCTATTAACCTATTTCAGAATTGGTATGTGTCTACTTTTTATAGTCGAGCTAGTCTATCTTATTTTGAACATAAATACACATACCTCTCTCTTCGTGTGCAAGTCCGGCCAACATCTGGTAAAATATGTGATAATTCTTCTCTTTGGTTTGTAACTCAGTAATTCGCACCTGAAAAAAGAAAACCGAGCTTTGATGAATAATTTCAATGAGAATGTTTTCATTGGAACAATGTATTTTAAAATATCAATACACTGAACGTTTAGTTTAATAAGCTCCTGGATAGTCATTGCTATTCTATTTTGGTTATTAACACCTACCTGGTCAAGAAAGTACCCATGTATTCTTGTTTTGTATATAGCACCGTCGGATAAATGATTCTCTATGAAGAAGCCCTGCAAAGAAAAGAAATGTACCGTTATTAAATTGATGATATATCGAAATCTAGCATCGTTATTTATTCAGCGTTTATTTTTATAAAATAAAAATTATGAATACTGCAGCATTCTCTGTTTTTAATAACCCCTTTTGCATTTTAGACAATCATCAAAGCAGTTTAAGTGAGTATCCATATTTGTAGTAATGTTGTATATAAATCTATTTACAATTTTAGATATGTCGTCCATCAAATAAGAGTGTCACTACTTTTTAGGAAATAAATCATAGAAGGAACCATAAGATTTGCAGTAATCCGGACGTATTGGACATAAAAAGAGAATATAACAAAAAATCCATCTAAAGGAAGAAACTCATCACTTGGCGGTCTGTTCCTGAGGCAGCAATTATACAAAGCCAAATGATTTACAAATACTTGCAAATACTTATGTTCTCTTTATGTAATTGTTAAAACAGCGGGCGTGGCATTCGTTTAGGAGATCAAGTGGGGTCATCATATTTATTACTCTTGTAGTACTATTAAATTAAAAAATATGGCCATATCCAGCAACTTAGAGCGAAATAAACAAATAACACTTCCTTGTAAATCATTTAAAGGTTAACTCGAAGTACACGAAGTAAAATCTTCCATTTTTATGACTACCTTTACCACAGCAAACAACACCACACCTGCTTTACCATGTTACATGATTGTCCATTGAAGGGGTATGAAATGGGGGTGAAATAGTCTTATTTGAATTCCCCATCAATCAGAGGCAATCTTTTCACATAAAATCAAATCCGAGCAATTTAATGACAATTTCTGCTGCCTTAAAAAGGCACACATATGCAGGCTCAATAAATTTTCAAGGACTTTGAGATCGTTGAAAAGATCAAAGGAGGCAGTTGAGCAAAAGGTGTAATAACAAATAGAGTATGGTAAATTTAACACTGTAAATAATGCCACCTGAACAACTATCTACCAAACCGAGTGAGAAGTGTTTAAGGCGGTTATTTCTGTTTCAGGTCAATTATTTATTTTAGGACATTCTCGTTTGAACCATTTATTGCCAGCTAAGTGCCTCTCTGCGTGTTAGTAAGGTGTAAACTTAAGGTTTTAATTAACTAATATGAAATTCAGGCAAATGAGAGGTGACTGTTCCACCATGACTTGTAAACACATGTTGAGTCATCAAAAGTACGAATCTGGTATCAGTGACCAAAATGGTACCTCAGTTCAAAAAATTAAAAAAAAAACAAAAAAAACAACCCCGAACTGTCTAAATTAATTGGCTGCCACTAAACCTTTATTGCATCCCGTCTTGAATGAAAAGAAATGGTTATGCACAAATTTATTTGCTATTCGAACGTTTATTTGTCTATAGATATTCTGAAGTACAGAACTTTGCTCTAATTCCAAAAAATGGAAGGAGTATTTTAACCGAGTTTATAATGCGGTTGCAAGAAACAAGAATGTGGCACTAGCTTATAAGTTGAAATATTATTAAAGTGAAGTCAGATAAAAACGATATTCTCGGATCTGAATATTTTCCCATGTATATTTCTTACTCCAGTGATTTTGTAAAGATTTGCACATACATTAGGCTTTACAATTCACAGCATATAACTTACATTTTTACATATGGAACCTAATACAAAGAACTGAAACATTAAACTTTCCAGATAATGCTTTTGGAAATGAAGTTGTTGGTAGAAACACGCTCAAAAATGGTTGAGTTCATCATATGGGGAATATTTCGTGAATCCCGTAAAAGAAACACATGCTATTTTATTCACAACTATATAGTTGCTAAATCAAACTTCTGTTTGTCTAGAATAGTTATGAGTTTGTCTGGGAGTGAAGTGGCGCAGACTGTACATTGCATTGTCTTCAGATGGCTACATGTTTGAGGTAACAACGCCAAAAACCTTAAATAGTGTTTCAAAAACTTGTGCACGATTTTTATTCCTTTCTCAAATATCATCATGTAAGTGACGCAAAAATACACATCCATTCATCCTTTTCGATAAACACCCCGGAGGCTGACAAGCACAAAAATACATCTGCTGATCAAAGAAATCATGTCATCGTTTCAAAGATAACAATCCCAAAAACAGACGAACAAGTTTTAATAAACAAACAGAACAGATACAGTGGGTGGAAACCAGAAAAGATGTTTCAAAATGACAGGCAAAGGATAAAAAGTCAGTAAAGGTAGTGCCCCTAGAAAATTGACAAAAAGTGAAGATCTGTCAGCACACACAGTTGTGTTACGTCCACAACAGAAGGTGTCTCTGATACAATAGTGCTAAGACATCTATTTTCTCGTAGATGGATCACCTCAGGTGGGATTCCTGCTTCAAATCATGGAACGGTGAGTGAAGTCAGCTTTTCTGTGTGGACAGTTTTTGAAGAACTTAATGTCATTCAGCGACGCATCTCACTATGGCCAAACTAACTTTGTGTTAAATAAAATTAAGATCTCAGCTCTCTCGACTTTTAATTTGGCAGTTATATTTGTTAATTTTTGTACGGTAATTTTTTGCAGACACAAACTGTGCATTTATCAACCCAGATTTCAGTTATTATCCGATAGTGCCAAATGAGCTCAGGTCTACATGGACCTATTTTTGTCGACTGTAAACAGTAGCAATATATTTTTTGCACAGGTTGTGCTATTTCCAAGTGTACAGGAGCTAGATACTAGGAAATAGTGAAGTATATGGGTACTTGTCTGTACAGCCTTGTAAAGTAATGTGTGTAATACAAAGCATTGGTACCATACAATTCGAATACCAAATGTGACTTAATTAATCAAATGAAACTTGGCATGAAAGTAATACAGGATGTGAAACAAAAACATTACACAGTTGTTTATGTTGATATGGAAGTAAAGGTATGCTGCCACTTTTCATGTTTTCTCCCAGCAAATAATAGTCGAAACTACACAGCTGTAAATAACAATAAATATTATCATTCCTTCCTTTCTTAAGTTTCTTTTTTTCAGAAATAATTATTTTTGTCTGGAAATGATAAATTACTGCTTGGCACGGAATATTTTCATGGTTATTTACCAACATTAAAGAATCCTTTTATTGTACAAAAACAAAGGCAAAAAGTGAAGGTTGCAGTGAAGGTTGCAAATAACTTGCAACAAAATTGCCACTCAGCCGCAAACTAGCACCAATTACGTCGTTTATTATTTTGCAAACAACAAGGGCAAAAATGCAAAGAAAAATTGCCACATCACCAAGATAATGGTTCAAACCACTTCATGTAATGTAACAAACCTGTGGAGAAATTTCAGCACACAAAGCATTAATTTATCCAAAATGAAATAAATTAGACCATTTGGCACCTACCATTTAATTTAATTGCCCGTATGCTTATTATCTGCCATTTATTTCTGTAACCGTTTCCTTTTCGGGCCGGTCTTAACTCAAGTCACGTAACAATTTTAATTATTGCGGCACTGTTCTGATTTACTGATTTAATTGAGTTTAATTAGATACCCTGAGGGAAGTTTCTATGCAATCAGCTAATTTTGCTTCGTAAATGGACCTCTGATAAAATGTATGTAGTTCAACAAAGTCTTTGTGCGTTATCATATTCGCTTTGGAATGTTTGCAGAGTAACGTGGATTAACATGTGCATTACATTTGTTTAAATTAACTTCATATTGTGACATTTCTATATTTTAGCCGTCTTTCTGGCCACAGTTTTAAGGAAACAATTTATTGAAGCATTGCTCCCTGTCATTTAGCATACACTGAATGTGAAATCTTCAGTGCTTCTACTGATTATGGGTAAAATTTCTTATGTAACTCTGTATTCTAACCATTCTGTAAGTCATACAAAATAAATAGTTTTAAAAAAATTAGAACTAGAAAACCATTTATTTGTAGCGTTTATAGTTGACCGCAAGGGCCTGTGCAAGGGAAAAAAAGAATTATAAATTAAACGAAACAAGAAATCTGATTAATTCAATTATCGATTTCCTGTCCTGATAAATCAAAATTGATCAATCAATCAAAGGTCTGGCATTTGCCCACGATCTGATGTCCTACTTCCATGAATTTGAATGTCAGAGTGAACAAATGGTAATTTTGCCATGCAATAGAGGGCATTTTTCAGAAAAATTACTAGGGATGAACTTTGTCTTCGTCTAGTGAACAGAACAGAAGTGATGTTGCCATAATACAAAATACAACATAAAAAATATTCTTTTCTGTGCAAAAAACAACAAATTTTGTGGATCGAGGTCCATTTTGGGGACCACAGATACTCCTATTTCGGATGCGGTGTTACTCTGTCCATGGAATTTAAAGTCAGGGTGGATCTATGGTTCTCATAGTCGGTTCTCATTGACTACTCTCCGTTCAATATTACTAGTAATACCCGCCATCACAGATGGCCCCCCGAACTAAGTGTAGCTCATGTGGTCATTCCATGTGCTACTGCAGTCACAACACAGTTTTACCCTCCCCTGTGGGTTTCCTGCATGTGTGTCCTTCTTACTGCAGCCAACGCCTGACGTGTACCCTTCCCTGCACACCCTGCATGGAGGGTCCATTACTCCTCCTGACATTCTAATTTTGTATAGAAGTATGATATGAGCGTCAGAAATAGTTTAAGACGAAAAAGTAGAATAGTAGGTACAATGGTTGCAACACTATCAGAAATGAGCATAAAATTCCGCGCAATGACAAATGTTTTTACATGAATATTGTTTCTAACTCCACAGTTAAAAAAGCTGCCACAGGTGACCAGAAACAAGTCTCTGTTGGACTCCGAAGATCTCAGTCTCTTATGATATTCGTACTTGCTACTTTACACGTAAACCTTCCTGTACTTAAGTATCATGTGTATTTGTACAAGGAGTCTTCACTGCCATATGCAATGGCTTGACCCAGTAGATGCACCTTTGACGACAGTAGAAACGTACCTGATAACTTTACTTAACACTGCGTCACACCAAATATGCAAGAAAGTTGATATCGGTGCATATGAAGTTGGTAAAATACATGTACCAAAATGGTCATTTGGTGCAAATTATTTCTGGAATTTGTAACTTTTGGATGAGAGCAAGTTTCTTTACGGCTTTGAAAAGTTTGTTGCTTTGTGACACAGTTTTGTGATCTGCATTGCTTTATATCTCAAATTGACGTTTATAACATCATACGGCCCAAATTTTCTTCGCTTTCATGCAGTTTTTGGTGAATTTAGCACAAAGGAGTAGGTAAAATTTAGGACCAAAGTTGTCGCTTTCCCGTACTAGATAACCTGGATCCGCCAATGATCAAGATATTTCGGCATGATTTTGTCTGTCTGGGAGAGGGTGGCTCCCCCAAGAGGGAAATGGTAGGCGAACAATCCTGCACAAAAACTTCCATTGTAAAACGCTTCTGGTGCGATATAAAATCTGTGAAGGGTGCTATATTAATCTGATAGACATCAGTATCACATCTAGGAGGGGACGCTTTACGAGCCAGGCCAGCAGCCCCTCTTAAACCTTGCTTGGCCGCCATTTTGAGCCCCGTCAAAGAAATTTCTGGATCCGCTACTAGACATAGACAATGTTCTTACCATTCTGGTAGACTCTGGATTACATAGTGTAGCCGCGCTTCCCATAGACCTAAGCACCGTGAAGGTAGCACGTAAGTGTTTGAAGGCGTCCGTCTCTGGGCCTCCCCCCGCGATGTCAAACAACTGTCGTAACAACTGCATGCACGTGTGCGTCTTGCCGCCCCCGTTTACACCACTGAAAATACGAAAAATAGACCCTGATTAAGCAATGACAATGGAAAAAAATATTCATTGATCAATCATTGACAGATACTTCAGTGCTGGACGTTCAGAAACAACTAGTTTTCTTGGCGACCTTTGCAATCCTTCTTTAGGGCCAAGCGCGCTAGCTTTTTAGGGGCCACTGGTACCCCTTACTTGGATCTGGGTTTATTGTCACTGGGATTCAAAACTATGAGTTTTATTGGGCCATATGTGAAAGACTAACTACACTTTTCACATGAAAAACAATCTTAATCATGGTAGTGTGTGGTGGCTTGGGGACAAGAATCTGTTTGGCCATTGAAAATTTCGGAGACAAGATACAAACTGGACGAAACTAATAGCCTAATGAAGTTGGAAAAGATGTGATTTAGTAATATTATTTTTGCACGAAATTGGAGCATAAAGACTGCGACTGTGCAATAAAGTTATGGGAACAGTGTGACCCCTGGCACTTATCTCTAAACACTACCTGTTTCATTGAATCAAGTCTGAGACCAGTATATGTGAAAGTTTGCAACATATTCAACCTAACAACATAGTCTAACGTAAAAAAGTAACCGAAATAAGAGTGAGAAAGTTAAATATTGAAGTTAGAAATCTAAACAGTTTCATCCGTCATATATTTATGACTGTCTGCAGAATATTGACATTTCATGTAAGTATCTATTTCACATTTGAACTCTTCTTTTGTTAGGATCTTCGTACAGTTTCGGGAATTTAATGAATAAAAACGTCTGTTTCTACATACATTTTATTTGGTTTAGTTTTAATGCATACCTATGACTTTACTTACATCTTTATCTTTGTTATTTATTTACTTATTTATTTAATAAATTTAAAGATATTTGAGGATCCAGGTGCATATTAATTAGCCGCAGCTACCTATTTTGGACTTGAAAGTGACCCAGCAAGTAGACTGTGTAGCTAGGTTGCATTTGCTATTTTCTCCACAGGACAGAACTCCGAATATGGGTGTTAGCAAGCAGCCAGTCACATTTCACACATTTCTTTTATTTTTTTATATATTTTGTTAATAAGAAGATGAGTCTGCTCCAATTTTGGCTAAACAAGACACTAAAGACTAATGCCATAATGTCATTAGGTACATATGCCTCGCAGGCTGCTGGCATGACATTACGTCTTTGGATTCTTTAATAACAACAATTGCCAATTCCTTAGATGTTAATAAATGTTAGTTTGAAGTTCTCATCCTGGAACCATAAGAAATTAGTTTTACATTTTCAAACTGTTTAAATAATAATTTAAATTTTTGTTTTCATATTCTATGCGTTTCAATAAAACCCTTGTTGTTTACCATCTGTGTTTCCCCAGATAGACTGATGATACATTTCCCAAATATGTGTTACAGTTACATAGTTTATCATTCTCGGTTACCAATACATACACTGCTTTCACCTTTTTGATACATGTTTTATATGAAAAGCCAATATTTACTTTATCTAAATTTGAAAGGTTTCTTCATAAATTCACTCCCACTCCTTTAGACAGTTGAGCAGACTATATTTCCTGATTTATGGATGCAAAAATGATTGTTTCATATTTTCGTTGCCGCTTTCGAGAATCGAACCTAGATCACAGTGGTTCAAATATTGATGGACATATGGAATTTACAATTACAGTGAAACTTCATTTGGACGGACCTTCTATTGCACGACCAGCCTCTCCTTGCAAGGCCATCAGACTTTAGATATAACATGAAATTACACAGAAAATAACCCTCCTTTGCAAGACCACCACCCAATTGACAACCACTTTTTTCCCAAAATTGGGTGGTTGCCCAAAGGAAGGTCTACTGTAGATGGTCGCCCCCACAATTTAATTCTTTGCGATTATTATTGCATTCAAAGTTTTGTTCAGGGATGAGACCCAAATTTTGGGTTCTTCCGTTACATATTTGAAGAAGAAATGACACATTACAGTTACCTAATTCTTTGGAGTATCTTTATTTAAGAATTTTGCACCGAAGTGCTAAACTTTGTGCACCTTTCGTGAACTTTTGTACAGTTTGTTAAACTTTCATTTAACTGAAGACATTGAAGAAATATTTTGAATATCCATGTAAATGTTATAGATACGCATTGTCTTAATATGATTATGAAAGTTAAATGGTATATTCAAGGGCAAGAAAGTTATTTTCCCAAATTTCAGGGGGATAACACAAATCTGTGCATAACTGCTGTTTTGTGGTGATTTTAACTGCAAACATGAAAAAGTAATTTTTGAAAAGTGGAATCACATTAAATCCATTTGAGAACAAGTTCAACCTTTCCGATATTTTCCCCAATCTACCTTTCGGATATTCTTAACAATTGATAATAGATTTGTAGCATTTGTTTCTTGTCTTCGCTCATAAGCATTTGTACATTCTAGACGCCCAGAAAAAAGCCTGATGGATCTGAACGGATAACTATTTTGAGGTGGACTGTACACCGATATATTTCATTGCAAAAATATTTTGAATTTAAAAATCACAAAACACAATCTCGCGTTATTACGATATTGTGTGAAGTTGAAACAGATCATCCGTCGGGCATTTTCATCTTAGCATATTAGCGCACAAAAGCGGATATGTAGCAAATGCTACACAATATCAACATTGTTGTTGTTCTGCTTTTAAGAAAGTCGTGACCCAAGATCACATTTACACATTTTTAAACGCATTTGCAGTAACTTACATCAATGTTCGTCAAACTATTGGATTACCTTAAATCCCCTCTAAATCCCCTTTTCTATTGGGAACGTGATTTGCTTGAACACTTAAAAAGTAATATTTGATTTTCTTTATGAAATTTAAGGTCAGTTGGTTTGGACCGTGCTGAGTTATTTGATATCAATGTTTCATTCATTCAGTAAATGCGCACTTCTCGCCTACTTGAATATTTGACAAAGTACATAAAGTAGGATGAGGGTGAATGTACACTTTAAATTCTAAATTGTAATGTATTTGACTAATTTTACTCAATTTTCAAAGTTTTGAATGAAAGAAAATAATGAAAATAGTTTTCAATTTTAATAAATCAAAGTAATACCAAAACAATCTATTAAGCCAAATATGAAATTAAAAGCTTTTCAAGTAGAGCCAAGATAATTAGACAAAGTAGCCCACTTTTTACTGTAACAGTTCAAATGTACCATTTCATATATAGAATCTATGGAGTCTAATTTTTTGTTATAAAATTAAAATAAACACTATGTATTTTGTTTACGTATTTTCCGGCATTAACTAGTAAAGTTAAGTTATTTAGCCTCAGCTAAACATTTTCAATAATATTTCGACTTTAAAAATGTTCCCTGCTGTTTGTTAGATTTAATTAAACGTTTGCAATTTAATACACTCCTCCCCGGATATATCGATATCGCTTATATCGATATCCCGCTTATATCGATACCTTTTTTCCGCACCA
>JBCAUI010540427.1:0-10852 GCA_038406195.1 Haplosyllis anthogorgicola
TCTAGTTGTTCCACCACTCCTGGCAGGATGTACTTGTCAGGGATGACATTTGCTGTCATGACTCTGGCTATGGGTTTGCCCTTCCTGATGGTCATAGCAGCTGCCGTGGAATTCTCTCACAGAAACTTTTGGTGAACTGATGTGCATGTAGCAGATTGTTGACCAGAATTGTAATCCCAGGGGAAGTCATCCATCTCCCTCCCACAGCTCTTCAGTCACAGCCTCGAGTCAGGCCTGGGTAAAGATGGTGTCCTCCTTCCTGGTGACTGTGACTTGTGTGAATGGTGGCAACTTGATGTTATCGGCCACCTGGACTACCTCTTCTTAGTCCATGGGGTTGATCTTATGGTTGGCTATGCCATCCTCTGCAAGACTCTCAGCCTCGGTGATGTTGCTGGGGGTCAGGTCTGCCAAGTGAGCATGCAGCAACGTGCTCACCTGGGCATTGGCCCAAGGGGCTGCCAACTTATTGATCTCACTCTCTCTGATGACCTGCACTACCCGGTCTATTGTAGGAGTGCCGAGTAGGACAGGTACTTGAGCGCAAATTCTGACTCACTCTCCAGGACCAGTGCTATATGGTCCTCATCAAATCCCAACACCCCATCAACCTGTATTCAGACAACAACATAGCCAGCAACCTTTGTTCTTTGTCCCCCTATCCCATTCACATAAAGCTCCCCACCGGAGCATAGGTCAGTGAGTGGAAAGATGTGGTGTCATATGTACCCAGGTGTCACTAGGTTGATGGTCGAATCTGTATTGATCAGCACAAAACAGGCTTTGCTGTCAACCTTGACATGACCAACAATGTCTCTTCCCACCCAGCACCCCAGGGCATCTTCATTAATTAGGGGAGCTCTGCCATGACTGGCCCTCAGTTGGAGGTCTGGGCATCCTGATGACTGGTTGTCGGGTGTGGCTTGTGGTCAGTCAGCTTCTGGGGGGTCCATGCTCCCTGTCTCCATGACCCTCCATTCCATTTAAATATGCCTTCCAGACAGGGTTCCAGTCTGGGCAGTCACAAATCAGGTGGTTGGGGGAGTCACAGCTGAAGCAGTGCCTCCACTTGTTCTCAGCCCTATCTATCATCTGCCTGATCTGGGTGCTGACTCCCTTGTAAAGATCACCCTCACTGCCAAAATCGATGGTAGGGTCCCCCTCATCTCCAGCGGGTTCCCCCGGTGGGTCAAGCATTGCCCCCACTCAGGTTTGGGCCTGTGGTTGGCCATCATGGCCTCCCAACCTTGTGTGGTTGGGGCGGTCATTGCCTGCATAATGGGTCCAGGACTTCTTGGTCCCCTCATTGGTCTTGCCTATCTCCAAGAGGGAGTTGAAGGAATGGTCAGTCAACTCACATTGCACAAATGACAAAGGAGACCTTAGGTCTTCGTACAGCCCCCTGTCTAAATGGTCACAAGCTGTCCAGTCAGCCACCTGTGGAGTCATCTTATGGGGATGTCCATCCTGGATGACTTGCACCATATCACTGAGTCAGGCAGCAAACAACCACACCAGTGCATGGAGCCATTGCTGCATCACATACAGTTCTTGGATTAACTGGTCATAATCTCCTGACATCTCAAAGAAACCATCCAGTCAGTGGAACATGCCAGCCATGGTCTGTTCTCGCATAATGCAGGCAGCTCCTGGCAGGTCCACTATGGCATTGCCCATGGTGGACACAATCACCAAGTACTTGTATCATGACCTCTGGTGATCCTTGATGATGTTCCTCCACACTATGTAAGCTGCAGGTGAGCTGGAGTCAGTCAGGGGTGCCAGTTTTAGGTTACCCATCCTGTCTCGACTCCCATTTCTTCTGTGACCCCTACTCCACTGGCTAGCATGGCTAACTGTTGTGGCGTCTGAGGTGTACAATGTATCTGAGTCCAAACCATCCCCTATCAGGAGAAGGTGAGGGGGCAAATGGCATGGCCTCCCCAGGCCTTGTCACTGACCTGCTCTCGGTTCCACCTTCATGGACTTTTTCTTGTCAGCTCATGGATGAGGTTTCTTGGTCCCTTTTTCGGATGACTATTCCATCACCTCTACCCTATCAGCCCCTATGCTGGGCACATCAGCCCTGGCCAGAGCATCTTCTGGTTCAGAGTCAGACTCCCAACTCCACTGGTCTGTGTTGTGGTCAGCTGGCTGCCAGTGACATCTCCAATCTGGCTCCCCAGGTGGAGTTGCCTGAGACAGGCTGACCTCTGCCGGTGAGTGCATTCCCACACTTCACCCAACAGGTGTGTGGCCACCCACTGAGCTGTCATCATGGGTATCTCAGTGATGATGAGTTCCATCTGGTGATTGATTCAGTCACATTGGCCCATGGATAGACAGTGAGCTGTTTGGCTTCATTCTGCAACAGTCCCTCATTCCAGACCCTTCACCCAAAGAATAGCAGGGTGTGGGTTCCATCTACCAGGATCACTTCTCTCAACTCTCACTCCTCAGTGACAAGTGCACAGTGTATCTGCACACATCTGGGCAGTCCTTTGGTTGGGCAGGCCTAGGACCTCTTCTCTCAGCTGGGGCTCAGTCCAGCAGACCTTGGGATCCAGGTCAGTCTTCTGCACTGGCCACCCCATCATCATGTATCTCTACAAGCATCTCGTTATTTACTTCTGTCACTGTAGTGCCAGCAGCATCCTCCTCATCACTGACCAGGTGGTTCCCCATGAGTCTGTCCACAGGTGTCCTGTCCTTACTCATTATGCTTATGTGGCTACCGATCATTGGGTTGGTTTGACTTCATATTGGCACTGAGGCCAAGGGCAAATCAAAGTTGAATACTGTGGCATCTAGTTGCTCTGCTGCAAATATCGTCAATGTTGGCCTGGCTTAGCCACCTGCAGGATCCCCATGCTTGAAAGATTCAGAGTGATCACTTGAATATGGCCACTGCACCCCATTCAGATGGTTGCATTTGTGGCACAGATCGCGGTCTGCGGCAGTCCTCCAGCAGACTGCTGAACTGGACAGCTCCCTCTGCTGACAACTGTGTCAGCCCACCCAGGGATGCCAATTGTCACAGGAGTGAACTCCTCACAACCTTGATTTTGTTTGTGAGCCTAGCAGTTCAGACGACTGGGGTTGGTCATTCAGCATAACATGACTTTTGGCTTCTGAGAGGTATAGTGGTCCTGCTTCATGCCCTACTCAGGGTGATGTTATTGGCTGGTCAGTAGAGTGACTGGACACAAACTTAAACTTAACAACTTAAGCACCAGGCTCCACGCGGAGTGCCGAGTCAATAAACAGAATACAACTAAGCAATAATGGTTGAAACATCCTGAATGGAGTGACTGGGTCAGGTTGACAGTGTTTGGACCTTGTGTCCATGAATGCCAGGGACCGAAAAAGTATTTAGCAAGCATGCTGACCAGTTTTATGCACTCTGTGTGTGATGTCACCAAACCATGATGTAATGTTCCACATCATAGTGGTGATGCAAGGCATTCCACCGTGACGCAGAACCACGTCACAGTGGAATGCATCTCCAGGGCATGTTCCCAAAAATAGATTTTGAGTCTCACTATGACCTCGACCGCCCAACCCGGTCGGCCGACCGCACCAAAAGGTGCCTGTCGGAAGACTGGAAGGTGCCGAGAGTCGTGTCGGGTGCGGGAAGGTCGTCGCACTGTCACATATATAACATTTATTGCCCGTCCGATGCGGCAACAATTGTCTGGCCGAAAAGTCCTGCACTTCAGTGTTGTAGTTCAACACGTTATCACACAATTTAGCCATAAACTTTGTTTAGCCAGAATACTTTGCTACTTTTGTATTGCGGAATTTAGTGGTCTATGAATTACTGGATGGAATAATTGGTGGATTACCTCTTCTTTGGCAATTCTCATATCGTCGGCTACATCAGAGAAAACGGTTGTTTCAATGAAATAGCCTTTGTCACCGTGTTTGCCTCCACCGCACTGCAGTTTGGCTCCTTCCCTTTTGCCGCTTTCAATGAGCTCCAAGATTTTCTCATGTTGTTCCTTGTCAACCTGTAACATTCAATGTAACTAGATGGAGCCCGTGCTTACGCACGGTTAATGCATGCCGTCCTCACCTGCCGTATACCTGGGGGGCGGGGGGTCCATCAGCAGGATGAACTATCTGCACTGACCTCAGGTGGGGGGTCCATCCGCCTTGGTCATCCTGCCACCTCAGCTTGGGAGGGGGGGTCTGTCTGCAAGGCATCATGGGATGGCACCTCATTAACCTAATTTATGCCTGGCAGAGAGGCCACATCATTGGCTGGCAGACCGACCCCCTCTCCCCCCTGTCACCAACGTGACACATTTCGAGTCTTAAAATTGTTAGTAGTATGATACTTGATCGGCGAGGAAAACATAATAAAATGTTTTAGTATTTACTGCCTATTTTGGCAGATTTTCAAATAGTGTTGTTGGCAATGCTCGCAATAACCGAAAGTAATACCAAATTGCCCATTCCGTAGCACCAAGCTACTTGGGCTGATATTTATTAATATTTAACTTGTCACATGCATAAACCAGAAGTCAAGCTTTGTGGGCTGTTATTTGCTAGCAAATATTATACAGATCTCAAAATTGTTATTGGTAGCTCGCTCGGACCTGGCCCAAAGCCCCAGCTGAAACCAACAAGCTGGACTGATCCAGCTCAGAAATTTTAAATTCTGTTGTTTTCATGGAGTGTACTTCAAGAAATAATTGTAAATAGCTTACTTGTGGACCCGACTCCGTTTTGTCATCAAACGGATTTCCAATCACTCTCTTTTTGGCTTTTTCAATGCTCTTTTTCACAAACTCATCGTAAATATCCTCCTGTACGAATGTTCGGGACCCGGCACAACACACCTGACCCATGTTAGCAAAAATTGCTTTGTGTGCAAATTCTACACTTACGTCCACTAAAAATTAAAAAAAAACCATTGAACGTTTTGCTCATGTAATGTGAAGGATTCAAGACGGTTGCTTTTTATTTGTTTTTCTGAGTGGATTCCATGCATCACTTAAATTCATTCTCCAAATTGAAAATTGACTTGCATGAAATTGCTACAGGAATTTATTTGTAACTTACGATCTGAATCTGAGAAGATGATGTTTGGACTTTTCCCTCCCAATTCCAAGGTCACTCTCTTCAAGTTGGATTTGGCTGCCGCGACCTGTATAATCTTCCCCACCTAAAATTTTGAACATGCTGCTTATCATATTAGCACAATTGTTGTTCCTTGCACCAGATCCCACGGTACATACCGACATGTACTCATTGAAATCAGTTGTAGTTTAATTGGTGATGTGCTGAATGTACACAAAGTAGTTGTTATTGTTTGCATTCCATTTCCTCCTTCTAAAATGGGCCATTTGATCATCAACACTTGGCAAATTTAGTCATTCAATTTTTCTCAAAAAGTACCTCAGTGGATCCAGTGAAGGCCACTTTGTCAACATCCATATGCTCAGTGAGAGCTGCACCAGCGGTTGGTCCATAACCTGGAATAACATTCACAACACCTGGCGGGAATCCTGCCTGCAAAATACCAAAAACTCTTACAAAATCTAAATGGGATGGTTCAATTTAAAGGAAACTATAGGTTCAGTTTGTTCCACCCATGGATTTGTGGATCTACAGTAGGTAGCACCAGAGACAGGCGCCTGCTTCAACAATCAGAATATTTCGCATAGATCGTCGTCGAAAAGTCGTCATTTCTTGGGATAAGAATTCTTTAACGAAATCATTGACCAGCACTGACCCAAACTCCCATTACAATTACCGCCTCAACTCAACACTCCTTACACCCATAACCCTATTTTTCCGCGTGCAGAATAGTATTCAATCAACATTTAAATGGCTAAAACCTATAACTTTCATATGTTCAATGGAAACAAAATGAGGTAACCATAAAACACGGGTTACAGAAAATCTCTCACCTCTTTGCACAATGCAGCAAGATACAAAGCAGAGAGAGGAGTTTGTTCCGCAGGTTTGAGTACAACTGTGTTACCGGTAGCCAAGGCTGGAGCCAGTTTATTGACTGCACAACACGCTGGAAAGTTCCACTGTGCAGAAAAGAAATAGAGTAAATTTGATGTGCTGTTCATTTATTTGTCCATTGTTGTTTGACTAACGTTAAATAGTTTTACCCAAATTAAACATTGGCGGATCTAGGGGGCGCGGGAGGCGCGCCCCCCCCTACGGCCCAAAATTTCTTCATTTTCATGCAGTTTTTCTCGATTTTTGGGCGAAAATAGGTGAAAAATTGGATTGGCGCTCCCCCTACGGGAAATCCTGGATCCGCCAATGTTAAATGCGCAAACAAAAGGTCGTTGCAGACAATGAAACTTACAGGTGTGATTTGTCCAATAACACCTATGGGTTCCCGTCTGGTGTAGGTAAAGAAATCTCCATCTGTAACGATATTGATAAATATACTTTTCGAGGGGTGAGGGGGATATACTGTCCCCAAATCGCTGTTTATGAACTTTTATCATAAAAATTATATTTATTACGCCAGCAATAAATGTTCCTAATCATGGGATGAAACGTTCATTCGTGAAGCTTTATTTTGGTGGCACAATAAGATGAGATAAGATCGTCATTTATAAAAGTGTGTAGTAAATAGAAATTATGACAGTGTTGTTGTTAGAAGGAATAGCATAGAGTTCTGTTCTCATGAAATATTGTGAAAATAGCGCTATGTACATGTGGACCTGTATTTACAAATTGAAGGATTAATCAAATTTTCGTGTTCGTATTTCTAAAAGTTTATTCGCTATCATAATGGGTGTAAGTGTGAACGAATATTCACCAACGGGTATGGTTTGTCCCGTGACTTTATCAGACCAACCAGCAAAATATCTGAGTACAGATATACATCCCGCCAGATCTCCTAGGTATGCGGTTTTAAACGGCTTTCCATTATCTAGAGCTTCAAGACTCTACAATTCATGAACAAATGGAAATGTAATTGCTCATATTATAAAATAAAATTTTTTGGCTCTTCATTTGGCAACCAATAGAACATTAGGCTGCAATGTTGGGAACAACGTGAAATTTTGTTGTTCGCAAACTTTAAATGCATATGACGAGCTGAGATCAGTAACATATAGTGGTCCCCGGTTGTAGCGATATATTTGGCGACATAAAATTGTATCGATATAAGCGGGATATCGATATAGGCTGAACAAATATCTACATATTTTAATTTGACTGATTGTAGAGATTGTATCGACATAAGCGGGATATCGATATGTGTACGCGATATCGATATAAGCGGGAACGACTGTATCTGTGGGAACGCTATCCGAAATGTTCCATTATTTTTATTGCTTTGTCTCAGTTCTCATAAGTGACCAGCGATAAAAATTTAGGATACAATAATATAACCCGTGACAGCTGACCGGGTCGATGGACTGCTGCCTGCTTCCTTCAGCATGTTCCAAACAAATCCCGTAACTTCCGAAATCAACCGTACTTTTTATTCGCGAATGTACAATGTAACGTTTTTTCGGCTACATCGGTCTGGAGTTCTTTGGAAAGTTAGTTTTCTGGGTTTTCTGTGTACTTACAGCAATATAAGTTCTATCCCTTTCCACCAGATCCGCCAGCTTGATGAGCAGTCTGCCACGTTGTGAGGCATCCAATGTTCTCCATTCTGAGCCGAGTTCAAAGGCCTTACGAGCTGCCTTCACCGCCTTCTCCACATCTGCCTGTTCAGTAGAATAACAATTGCATGAACGACTGAAACATTTCTCATTTGTCCAGTCTCATTGCATACGCAATGTATAATTCCCCTCCAAGTAATATTAAATGTCATCACGGTGCGAGATAGTGATTTGAAGGATCTTATCAATATGTTGCCAAACGTAAATTCAGTATTATCTTAAACTTGAGGAGTAAGATCACTTAGCCATCAATTCCATGCATGAGTAGCGCGCCAATTTAAATAGATTACACTGTTGTTGTTGTAAGGCAGTTACTGGGAACGTGTTGTTTTCTGCGCTCTAAATAGAAAAGTGAGATTACTGAAATAAATCTCTCACCTTGTCACCTTCCTGTATGTTGGTTATCACCTCACCATTTGTAGGATTTATCGTTGGAAATGTTTTTCCGCTCTCAGAATTGACAAACTCGTTGTTAATGAACAACTGAAATTTTATGTTGAAAAGCTATGCCACATCCTACTGTACATGTATTAAGTTTATATCGTAAATCTATTTGTCATACAATGGTTCATTTAAATAGATCTAATACAATGGTCACTGTATGTGATCCACCTCACATCTATGTTAATTATTCTGGATCTCAACTTACAGTATCAGGTCACCCAATATGTATGTAATTTGCATAACAACTAGTGGGAGTGTTGCTTGAGCTGTGGTGCTGAACACAGTGTTTTTGATATTTGTGTAAATCTTATATCCAAGAAGGAAAGGTGTGCAAGGTTCCAAGACACTGGCACTGGTGCTCACAAATTAGGTCAATTGGGTGAATCAGATGTGACAAATTGGACCTAATGCTGTATGCAAGTGATTCCCAGAGCCTCCTGAGGTTGAGACGATTGTGCATTGATATCTTACTGGATTCAACTGGAATAAAACTATACACATTGCCCTAACTGCAGACTTGATGTTTTACGTTTATAAAAGCACGATTAGAGGAATGAAACTGGATGTCTCGAAAATACTATACGATCACAAATATGTGTCAATACATGCTGTTGCACATTTTACTTTGATAATTAGACATCCGGTTTATTCAATCAAAAATTCCGCGTTAAGTGTATCGAATTATCTGGGGACAAGTGTAACTACATGTTATTCTGCTCAACACGAACTCTCAAGGGAAGCTCCGAAAAGTTCAAACAAGTCTAAGTTGGAGTTTAATGTTAACTTTACAATACATAAACTATTGATGGGACATTTTAAAATGTTCGAGTTAACAGGAAGCTTGAATTATCCATTGGCGGATCTGGGGGGGGGCCCCCGGCCAAAATTTTCTTCATTTTCATGCAGTTTTTCTAAACGGGATTATCTGTATATAGGAATAGAGGTTGAATAGCGGTTGCCTATAATTTAAAAATTACCTCTAGGTACTCAAATCATTATAAATTACAAAGATAAAATCATGAAAATGTAAAATGTTTGCAGCCTTAATCCTGTTGCTGTGACAAGACTATGGAGTGGCTATTTATGGGTTAAAATTCATCTATTTGATGATTATGGTGTGTACATAGCATACGTTGGAAATGACATTTCTCTACACATAATTCAATTCCATCCCGTCAGCTTGCATGATTTGTTGGAATTCTAACAGCTCGTTTTCATAAGTTTAACGCCCCATCCTTTAACGAAACAAGCGTTAAATGTTGTATTTTGGTTTATTACAGAACGCAGGTCTGGTAGCGTTATGTAATAAACCAACATAACGCCACATTTTATTGCGTTATGGATGGGCATTAAGTTTATGACAACGCGCTGAAAGAATATTTTAATTTACAGAGGGTGAAAGCTCACTTTTGTCACTTTCAATATCAACTAAATACTGTTAATTAACTTATTATTATTGGCTAATTTGTTTTGCAAATTAGCCAATTTGGTGTAACACTCTGAAAATGTCAGCTGATAAAAAGAAAGTAGTGGGAGGAATATATTAATACAATTTATCGCCTGTGGAATCAGTTGAAACCATTGCTCTACAATTCAGGTATGTGTGACATTTTTCTATTTTAGATGCTTCTACAAATGTTATAATTACAAGTCAAAAAGAAGTGTCAGAATTGCAAAAAAAATCAAGTTTTATCGGTTCAAAAGTCGTCATGAATTTTCCTCGTTTCGACGGAAATTTCACTACTGGTCAGGTGAGATATTTTTATACATGTTTCCTTTAATCTCGTGAAATAAATTTACAATATTATAAAAACATGCAACATTTCATTGCAAAATACGCTTTTATTCACTTCTGCTAGTTCTCCTGTCCCCGAATAATTCGACGTCGAGGAAAATTTGTAAAATTCGTTGCGCTCCACATCGATTGCCATGTCAACTCATTCTGACCCGTATAATTTGATTAAGAACGTCGTTTCTAAATATGATGAATTATCCGAGGACGGGTCTAACGTCATCTAATAAACAAAAACTCTCTACTTTTACCGCCCGCGTAGGCGGAAGGTACTGTTTTCAGTTGGGTCTGTGTATCTAGATGTCTGTCTGTCCGGGATAACTTTTGAACCGCTTGACCTAGAAACTTCATTTTTGACATGGAGGCACATCTTTATGATATCTGGGTCAAGTTTGAGTACCAAGGTCAATTCCAAAGTCACAGAAATAAAAAATGTACAATTTTTGCAGTCATCCGCCAATATCATATACTGTAATGTTTATGACATGTAAATTAGGTCAAGGTCAGAGATAAGGTCAACGTCACTTGAAGGTCAAATTTTTAGTTTCTTAGAATTTATTTTATGTTATAATTTTATGGCATTTAACGATTTATTGCGGAGCAGGCAGGGGGTCTTCCCCGGAGAGGCATTCTTGTAATAACTGCACGGCGGATCCATGATATCGTGTACATGCAGCGCCCTCCCAATTTTCACCTATTTTTGCCCGAAATTCGGGAAAAACTGCATGAAAAATTTAACTAGACGATGAGCACAGCACATCGCAAAGCTGGCCTCATTATTCAGTTACTTCCTACGCTTGTGCAACAGCCTTGCTTCACAGGCAGCTACGTGAGTTTTGTAATTCTTAGTGTTCCATAATGGTTTAGCCCTTTTGCAACCTTCAACTGGACACCATTTCTCGCAAACTTCATATCTTCTCCTCTTCTCTTTTCTCTTTGGTGCAGCACCAGGAGGAGGAAGGCC
>JBCAUI010540438.1:0-10851 GCA_038406195.1 Haplosyllis anthogorgicola
TCATAGCAATGGTATCTAACGTCATGATGTCACCAAAGAAAACAATGTCATGGAGTGGAAATTGAAATTGAAATTTTCTTTTTGTCTTGGTTTCTACTTTGATGGTTATCATCTGTTTCGTTTTGTCTTAGTTTCTATTTTTACAAGTTTTTTAGGCGAACGACCTCATACTCTCATTCGACAGCCAAAAAAACAACGAAAAAAACCCCCATATATGCGTGCATACTAGTGCTTCCGTGACCTGAACTCGTTTAAAACACATTCCATTAGATTTCGGATATTCTTATCAGCGTAGGAAGGTAGAGGCCAGACACTACAATCACTTTAAGCACTTATACAGTTTAGGCAAGCATCTAATGTCTGACATTTTTGATGTATTGGGTCTAATGCCAGACCCTATTTGCCTGATGTTGCATCGCATAATTTAGCTTTAGTTTAACTAGCAAGTTAGGTTTAGGAAGTATTATCATCAGAGATGGTTCCAAGTCAATGGAGATGAACATGAAACTACCGACAAACTTAACATGCACCCAGAACAAGTGAAAACGTTGTCGCTAGATTAACCTGTTTTGTATGCAGTTAATAGTGCCCTAGTTGATTCATACATTCATGTAGTTCTAACTGCTACGATTAATCATCAGTTCTTTTGGAAATTGTTCCGCTACAGGACCATTCGGTTGCCAGCTTTAGTCTGGTGAATTTATTGCAGATAAAACAGATAAGGACATTGTTATTGGGATGGGTATGACAGTAATTTAACTACCAAATAATTCCGTTGAGATTAGTAATTCCTGCTACTGCTGACCATGAGAGGAAGTCCGATCAGATTTAGATGTCTATTTACTGCAAGATTGATATCCATTAGGCTATATAAATTGTGTGGCGTACCATTCCTTTCTTATAAATGAATGATAACATTTTCTACGTACTTGACATATAATTGCCTGCAAGATTATGGTGGTATTAAATGTGCATGTTGAAAAAATATATATCCAAAAGATATAGGCCTTACAACTAGACTTAGTCCACATATACAAGAAATACATCTGGTCTTGTGTTCAGCATGACTATACTTGTTGGGTTGTTAAGGATAAATAAAGAAATAACAGTTACAATGAGACAATAATTGATAGACCAGAAGAGTTATTTGTGAAATAAGTTAAAGTAGAAGGATTATGCCTGCACATAAGTACGTCACTGCGGAAAAGTAAAACAACAGAGCTATTTTTCCCTGTTCAGAACTATTATAAAAACGTTCCGAAAACAATACATTGCGTAAAGATTTCCTTCAAATCACGCAAAAGTGCTATGTATTGTCTTAGATAAAACATTGCATTGTCAAGCACAGGAAAGGAACTACTCCTTTTAACATAGTTAATCAAAGACCGAACATAAATCTTGATTCCAGTGTAATTAGGTAAACTAGTTTTAGAAAACAATAAATAGTGCATACAAGGCAGTAAGTTGTACAAAGCGCAATTACAGTCATACATTTGTTTATAACCGCATATTAATAACATGCTTTCTCTTTCCTTTAAGTATATTTTCAAAGGTACAATTCGTTAATAAAAATATGAGTAATGTATTATATTACATAGACTGTTAAAGCCCCAGGTTTAGTGAAGATATTTCCCCAGATAGCAATAAGTTTTGTACACAACGCCTTGCCTGTCTAAACGAAGCTGCATTGCCGTTATAGTAGCAGTTATTAGTTATTGTTGTAAGATTTGTGGCCCAATTTGCAGCTTTGTAACGTTATAAGAGTAAATGAGTTTGGCAATACAGAAGTAAAGTACGAAATTGAGCCAATTAGATCATGCATATGAGTAAGTCTGAAGAGCTAGCTTGCTCTGTTGTCACAAATGTGCTGAGGTATTACGCATTAGTTACTGCTAACTTAATGTATCAATCACTGGATGTGTTTTAGATCTACACAAAGTCGCACAATCCATCTGGCTTATAAAACCATCATAACGTAAATATTTATAGATGTAGTATCGTTGCTTACTTGAATATATTGCAGATTATAATTGTAGGAATCTTTGCATAGAAATGTCACAGGGATAAAATCCTTTTTACGCTTTCACTTAAATTTTTTGGACCCATCAAAGCTGTAAAGATACCTGTTACACAGTACAGCTAACATATTTTGTATTCGGTTGAAGGGAATAGGTTTCCAGCAGCAGTGCATTATTCAACACTGATAATGCAATTGCTAACTGGACAGATGTCAGACTCATAACAATGGGTTCATGGCAATGGAACCTCAGGGGGATGAACCTGTTCGTTACACGTTAAAGTTATGACCTACTGGCGTGTGTGTGGATCATTAGGATTGCACTTGCCGTACATGTGATACGATTATTGAAAATAAGACCGATATAGATCATGTATTCTTCTCAGAGTACACTGTTTAAAAGTAGAATGTACTGCAATCACTTAAGGGCTGCGCACTCAAAGATTGCGTTTTAAATGACACCATCTGTACCGGTTTAAAAAATTCAATCTCTAAGCAAAGATCCAATGTTCATAAAACATCCCCATATTGATTCTTAAGTTGTGAAACAATTTTACAAGTACATTCCCTCATGACTACAAAAACGTATCACTCAACGAATGTTTTTTAAAAACGGATTTAAAACGGATTAAAATTGGCACTTTTACAGGCAATGCCAACATCACAGAAATGTACGAATGGGCGTAATTACTTATATTTTAGCTTTCAATAAAACTGGCAGCTAATACAGCAGTCCCCAAAAAGCTTTAAGATGGAAATTATCTCATTTGTCTAAATCAAGGGTCTTATTATGGTAATGGCATGACAAGAAGAGTTCTAAATATGTGGATGATACCAATCTTGTGAGCAAATTACAACATATTGCACGCAACTTTTCTTCCTATTAATCTTTCCGATTCATGAATATAGCATTGCGATAGATTTGTGTCGCTGCCAGCATAGCGTTCCACAGTGCAGCGGCAATAAGCACATGGTTTGCTGGTGTATTGATATAAAAATTAGATGAATAGATGCCTGTAAACAGATGCTAGATTATATTGAATGTGCTTTATTCCAAATTATATCATTACGATCCAAACACCGAAATAGTCACCTTCATTTGAGGAATAGTTCAATGTAATCTGTATTTATCCTCAGAGGGTGGAAGGAAAGCTTAAATCTGTATGTAAATGTCTTTGCAAATGTTTTTCTTCCTTTGTATGAAACCTAGTATGAAAAGAAAGTGTACAAAATTGATGCAACTTCTTCCTCTGATCTGTGGTGATTGCACTGTGACATTTGCACGAAGTATTAGAACAGGATACATATACAATACACATGTAGTATGAATATGCCTACTTTTGGCAAGGTAATGATGTTAATTAGTCTAGAAAGCGAAGTTTAGACTACTGAGTAAAAGCTTCAGTTTCGTTTTTCATACTGAATCATATAATATTTTCGCATGCGGCATGAAATGTAAATTTTATAGAGTATTCTTTCTATTATGCATCAAATATTAAGATGACAGGCTTTATCTCAGACATAACAGGTCTGCAGCCGGTTGGATAGAACAAACAACCAGACATTTGATCTGTAAGAGGAAGAAAAGTGTAAAGGTTTACAACGTAAATGTGTAGCTTTAGGTTGCTAATCACGCCATGCTAGAAATAAACACAAATCTGACTGAAGACGATAACTATGGAACAAGCTACACATGCTGTAGAGAGAAGGTTAAGACACCAGCCAAAAAAATCTTTGGTTCGACTTTCCGCCGTCTCACATTTTGAACTTTATAATTTTAGGAGCTTTGGTATTATATAATTGTGCATATTTTGGCACAGTCATCTCCTGGCATTCGCAATCCAATAATCAGTTGAGGGCAGAGATCTCAATGTTAAACGGCATCGTTTAATGAACTGCGATTTCCCCGTCTGGGTACTTGCGTGAGTAATCTTTAATGTTTGAACCTTACATGTAGATCGTACAATCAAGTGTGTTAGCACGCGTGTACACTGATAACAATCTTAATTAGTCCCGAATTAAGTCATTAATCCATTATTCAGGGTTTCAAATTATAGATATTAAAACTTACTTTGTCCATATTTATTTTACGATTCGAACTCGAACTGTCTACTTTTACTTTTAACAGAAACAGAGCAACATAAAGATAACTTATGCTGTCTAACATAATACATTTTCTTTTCCTATTGTTACTAAGCTAGCTTACGTTTGCAGACAAATGGGTATTTAGTCATTGTTGGACAAACTGCTAAGGAAATGAAGAGAGCTCAAACCTTATTGTCCGCACAGTTTTTGGCACACTAGAAGTATTAATAACCCAGTGAGTAGATGTTTCATCGGATATAAAAGTCGGGATGTACAGAACTGAAAATCCAATGTTACATATCAAGATTCTATTGAAAACACAAGATGTTATGTGTTTATCAGTAAAGTATTTGGCTTTGTGTTCCACGAAGCAATTTGCATTGGAACCCATTTTTCGTAATTTGCGCGCAAATGTGAGCCTTCGAGCGGAAATTTCAAATTGGCCAACACTCAAACGAGAAGTCCAGAATACCATGCTTTGGTCAACGTATTAGACACTCGTTTTCCTTTAACACCAATTTGAGATATGATATCTGATTGTTGTAATCAGCAAATTACATTATTTCTTTAGCCCACATCAATGCTTCCTGTATTGATTCACAAATAAGAAGCTTATCCAAAGATGAAAACCAGACTCTCATGAATATAAATTGACTACATGAGAATCAATGCTGTTTAAAATTTTAATGGAAAACGTGGTTCGTGTCCAAATTCTCTCAACCAATTTCCTTCTCAGATGCCTATTTCCACAGGTTTGGCCATAAGGAGATCTGAACAACCTTACACCTATACTGTTGAGCATATGTTATTTATTTTATATACATTCATCTGTCCTTTAAATCTCCATAGTTACGTTTGCTAATACCAACTGACAAAACGGATAAGCCGTAAAGTAATATGTTGCGGTATTTAAATCCAATTTGTATATTTAAAATAAAGGTATTTTCCACAATCACATTAAGATCTGAATTTAGCATTTTGATGGCAATCTTAATTTCTGCCACCTTTAGAGGGATTAAATTAGACAGCTCCTGTCATTAAGCAATCATTTAACTACAAAGCATGTTTCAACATTTATCTTTGGTTTATGAGTCTTAAAATGACATCTTTAGGGAGAACATTCTGTGATCTGTTCAAATGCTGTTAATTCAGTCCACCACATGATTCTTAAGAAACTGACAATATAATCTCAGAGTCTGTATCATACACTGGTTCATGAATGATGGCACTAAATGATTGTTCCTTACAAAATTGTGCATCAGAAAAAAACCCGTTCAACACTACGATACGAAAATCAACAGAAAGAGAAAACTCGAACAGTTTTGGAATGATCTTGTGTCACGCTGCGCTTTTGTTCATATCAATAACGCAATCAAAGGCTTCGAGATTAGACTAATTCAAATTTTCGGAACTGATTCAACCTCTCCAGTCGTGTGGTATAGCTGACAGCAAGATTGGAATTCAACTGTTTAGTATATTAATAGTCAAAATATTGCTTGAAATCAAGTGTAGTATCAAAAACATACGTCCAATTATAACGTAGTTGCAGAGACAAGAGTGAAGTGACTTTCCAATTTCGATGTTACAATACTTGCCGAAAATTTCTTGAAAATAACAATCTGTTTATTCACGAGCTTAGCATCCATATGTTTTTTATTTTATTTTCCATTCATGTCTTCAGATTATTACATTAATATTGCGTTGTGCATGAATCAGCTTGTCTAATTTAATGCGTTCCATTTCAGGTGTTCTCAATCAACATATTAAGTGGCCATTAACCGATCTAATATCCTCGATATGCATCTTTTATATAAAGATATATTTAGAAAAAGCTGTGCATTATTTCCCATAGCTAGCACCGCGTTTTTCTCCTCTACATCAAAAGCTACAACAATTAAGTTTATCTCTAATGTGTGACATGATTGCTTGACTTTTCTTATTGTTCAAATCTGGCAACAGTTTCATTATAACCAGACTGGCTTCGTGATAAAGTTTGAACTTGCATGATTTCATTTTCTGTAATTCACCACAATATGAATCGTGTAATCTAAATGAGGTTTGCCAAAGTAAACAACGTACCACGGTAGACTCCCATTACATCCTTTGGATGCACCACCTGGAAAGATGTCACAATAGAACAAGTATGACTCCGACAACTATCTTTTGGGAGACATTTAAAGGTAGTTGAACTAGCACATAACCTACCGAGATGTGATCATTATGCTAAGACCTTTTCTGTTCCCACTTAAAATGCAAGTGAGGAATACAACTTAGCAGGTGTTAGTTTTAACGAGAGTTTATCTTCTTTTATGGTGCAAAACTTAAGGGGAATACAAAGAGTTCATCGTAACATAAAACGTGATGACAAAATTGGATTCTCTGTTGTGTAAGCACACTAAAGAAAATAAATGAGTTTATAACTAATTTATAATCAGTAAAGTATTGCAATTTCCACAGATGACCACAAGCGGAAATGAGACAAGGATTAAATGTCTAAATACTGACAACATAATGTCCATAATTTATACATGTGTTGACACAACAAAACGGAGACGCAGCTTAGACTGTCTACGTAACTTTGAAATGCGAAATTTATCAACAGGTTCGGTACATCTCAGGGACAAGCTTCATGTGACTAAACTTCTAAACTGTATCAAAACTGTAGTGTTCAGAAACATTCATAAAGTTAAAGTGGTTGTGATCAAGACAACCTTAACCAGAACGTTCTTAAATCCTCTTTGAGTACCCGTTACTATTAAATCATTATTTCACCAAAATAAGAAGTCCTCGGATTGAGCAAAAATATTGAAGGGATTGATAAACCTTAATTTGTTTAGGTTCCATTTAGGAGTGAGCAGCAGTGAACCATTTGGAAGTCACAAAGTGAAGCATACCAGACCCTTTAATATATGCAAGTCATTATCATTGCCCCGGGAATTTAATTTACGTGAATTAGCAGCCCAGAAGGTACGCAACTGTGCGTACAGCTGTCTAGAAACCAGAAAGCCGAAGGGCTTATGGCACCATTAATAACATGTTTCATTTTTATATGTTAATTGAGCATAAGCATCCCTCCAATGAGCTTAATAGATAAAATTCGTAAAATAATTTGCAATATTGTCGTTGTAGTTTCTCGTTCTGCCTATTGTGTGACAAATTGATTATAATCATCTGACTAAATGGTCTTCATTTTATCTCTATGTTAAAAGCTGCAGGTATTGTATGCATCTGTGCCATCTGTGATTAAAGTTATTAAAGGTCAATTCAATGAAACATTGTCTCCATCTGCATTATACCCTTACACATGTACATGCTGTGTATGGAGACCCTTAAAGAGCACATTTTGCTTTCTGCATAACCATTAAATGAATATAATTAAGCCAGCTGAAATCGAGGATTTCCAGATGGCTTTCACAGGCACAAATGTGACAAGCTTAATACGTTATTGTCATAACTGAGCTTCGGCATGTCTCCACATATAAAAGTGTTAAATTGCTCATGAAGTTTAAGTAAGCCATATATGTAAAAGACATGTAGAAATGTTCAAATAGAAAGCTATTGCAGTGTGATTGTCAAAATATTACCTTCCGTCAAACCATTCAAACAGTTGCCAGGCTAATTATCACATACACATGACGCAAGTTTCTTTCATTACATTTCATGTCTAGCATGACTTGCTATTTTCTTCTTGCTATATTTCATGATTATATCAAATTCCTGATGAGAAAATAAATATCTAAAATATCTACGAAAAGGATAATAAATGGTAGTTTTTACGATGTTAATTAAACACCACCTGCTGCCGTGTCACGAAACTAAATTACAAAGGCAGATTTCAATGGTATGTCAGTGTGTAAAGAAGGAAGGTGGAAGGCACATTTCTATTCTTTGACAAACCTTGGATTGACGTAATCCCTTAATTCTAATTTGATGCTTTCAGAGTATCGTCAACAAAAGTTAGGAACTGAATGTATCTTTGAGTAAAGGATATTTTTAGAATGCGCTCATGTCTGGTAAACTTCAGTTAAAATGTAAAAACGAAGCTGTACCTATGATATAATAACGCAGAGCCGTAGTTGTTTCACGGCTTTGGGCCCCATTTAACCAAATAGAAGCTACTGCAGTGTGCTACTGGCGCGGTATGTGCTGTAGCACTGTTGGCAAAAGCTACAGCGTGTATCACTTCCTCTGTAAAGACATGAATGTGTGTTGATGTGTTTTTTGTACCTCGTAAGAAATGGAACAATTCTGATATAAATTAATATATTTTGTACAGAGCACAGATACAGTTTTCAATGACTGTGAAACATAAAGGTAGAGATAAATGACAAAATTACCGACGTGGGTTTGTAATCATTTGAGAGCTGTAATTCCCACTACTGACCACAAGAGGAAATGAAAATGAAGATTAGAAGTCTATTTAATGACAGCTTAATGTCCATAATTTGTACTTTGGCATAGACTACTAAGAGTGACATCTTCTTTGTTGCGTGTTCAAAACCCTCTTAAAGTTTAAAATTTACAGCTGTCACGTTTCAATTTTAAAACAATTGGTTGATTTGTTGTTATATTTCTAACAAGCAATGTTTTTCATCGAACATGACACGACAGATGGTTCGTTTTTCAATAAAACAGAACAGTTAGAAAGTCCTGTGGCATATGTCCTAAAAGTAGGGCTCCGTACAGTATATGTGCTTAAATATAAATTGCTATGATCATCGATCAGTTTGTACTTTTACGATTAATAACCTTCCACTGTAAATTTATTAAACTGTTTAAAAGCGTACGTTACTCTTGCACATGGTAAGTTTTATGTTTTTGCGTAGGTTTAAGATGTTGGAAATAATTATATACCATTACATATGCATTCCATCATTACACACATTTATTTTCAGAAAATATACATTATTATTAAAGTTATTTAAGAATCATCAAGATCTTTGTTTAAATTAGCATTAATTAGAAGAAATTTGTCATTTTGTAAATTACAATCAAAAGTAGATCTATGCAAAAAATTAATAGGCTACATTGTACACTCTCACTAACAGTCTCATGCATTAACGTAGATTGGTTCTCGGCAGTCCTTCCAATCTAAGAACGCAGAATTCTCATTACTGATGGGATTTTATCAACCAGATCAACGATTAAAGAGTACACTCTGTTGAGCATTCATTTACTAGGATCTATAGATAAAATCAAATTATTGTCCAACAGAAGCCATTTCATGATTACACCCCGCATTATAACTGTACTTTTGTGAATAAAATACTATTTAAGGTATAACTGAGTCAAGTTGTTGGATTTCAAAATTGTAATGACAAATATGTCTTCATACAAACTTATACCCATGTACCTAATACCATAGGTGTAGTATGAAATTATTCGATAGAAAATGGATTTGTACTTCACCATGAACAAGTTCACACACTCGTAACACATAAATGGGGTAAATCAAGACGACAACCGGAGAAAAACATACTTCACATTTTCTGAAAACTTCAGATCGCTCAATATGAGTTCAAGATTATCTGGAAACAAAAGTTCCTTCTGTAGACTATACTTTTATGTACACAAATCTTTCAATTTGGATCATATTTTAACTGGAGTTGTATTAGTGAGGTCGTACTGTATTTTGTTTAAATTGGGTGGAAATCAATTTCTAAAATTTGTTGAATTCAAAACGAGGAGTGCTACTACTCATTTATTTTTGATAAATGGTAAGCAATACAATAACATTTCCGATCAAATACTTTTCACATTGCAATCATGAGGTAAACATGAACGGAACGGAGACGTGAGAATATCAAAAAAGCAAACTTACTCATCCATCTAGTTTATTGACAAATGAAAAGCTAATACCATTTCGATTTTCACAGATTTTAAACGAAAGCAATTTGCCTTTGTGCAAATGCAGGAAGTACTAAGTGATATGAATAGTTTTCTTTGCTGTTGTCATGCTTTTTTTTTACCCCATTTTATGAAAATGTAGACCCCAAATATAAATCGTAAAAGCCCAAGTCTATGATCGTTTTATTTGGTGTAGCTCCTCATCTGTCAACCTCAAAATCGCATCATATTAACTCCTCATTTAGTCAAATCGTTTGTCCCCGCAGAAAACTCTTTTCGAGTAAAATATCAAACACCGAAATCATGAAAATATGGTTCTCCAAGGTGGCAAGAAACAATTGCAAGAAAAGACAATTGCTCGTGAATGGCTGGAATTTGTTTGAAATTGTTCTGCCTGAAGAAGTTTCGGGCAAAAGGACCAAACTTCACGAAACTTCTCATAACACGAGCAAACATTTCATTTATTATTCATTTCTCCATCTAACATATAAAATTTAATCATGTAAACTTATTTTCTTCTTATTTCAACTGAGAATATATATTTATAAGTAGAAGGTGATTTTGACCCACATCTGGTGTCCTATGCATCATCAAGAGAAAAAAAAATATCTGTAATCAACGCAGAAAGATCTATGTCGGCTCTATTGGGACAAAGAGTCGGGATGCAAGTGTTGTACGTAATTTGCCGTTTCGCCAAAACTATGTAAAAGATTTCAAGGGCAACGGGCAGCTAAAGCCTCCCTATTGCCCAAGAGAATGATAAGATAATTAGCTAATTGTTTACTTGTTTACCTAAACTGCATACCTGTTGCATACCTGTTAAACTCATCAATCAATCACCTGTCACCTTGACTTGTGCAAGGGGTACTGGTCAATTGACCAATGAAAAAGCTTGATCAGGG
>JBCAUI010540449.1:0-10851 GCA_038406195.1 Haplosyllis anthogorgicola
AAAAAATGTTACTTTAAATGGCATATCTAAGGAAATTGTCACTTTAAATCCACTTTAAGACCTAATCAGCCAAAAAACATTACTTTAAATGGCATATCTAAGAAAATCATCACTTTAAATCCACTTTAAGACCTAATCGGCCAAAAAACATTATTTTAAATGGCATATCTAAGGAAATTGTCACTTTAAACTGACTTTGAGACCTAATTGTGCAAAAATAATTACTTTGAATGTGATATGTAAGTAAATTGTCACTTTAAATCCACTTGTACAGGTAAAGTCAAAAAAAAATTTTGATTGCTGTTTACTTTTATCGTTTTTAATGGGTTTTGGTTATGGGGGGTTGCATTTGGGGGCAATGCAACGGCTTTGCAACCTACTGGATTGTCTAGTTCCAAGTACTATTCTATCAACCGAAACAAGATATCGATGTCGAAACTGTCATGAGAAACCACATGCGTTCTGTTTTGTTTCTGCCTGGCATTTATGTTATTGCTTCTGATAGATACGCAACTCGATTTTAAGCACTGTTTTATTAATGTTAATTTGAATCCTGCACGAATACCCTGAATTAACCTGCATAATCATCATCTGTCTTGGAGAAAGTGGTTACAAGCCTGTTGTTCTGTAGCAATCCGATGAACCATGTATGTCTTTGCAATGATAGACAGAACAGCCTCAAGCGCTGAAAATACTCTCTTCGATTTGGCACTGCTGTGCAACTCTGATAAACACATAAACACATAAGCTCACCTTTACATCAATTACGTCTTAAAATCGGCACCAATAACTCTCAACTCACTTATTACATTTCAGGTGTGATGCAACCATTTCAAAGAAGCTATGAATTCCTAAATATTTAATCTGCACTCTGCTGAGTGCAAACATCTATGATTACCCAAGCTGTTCATCTTTCACGCACCTAGCAGAAATAAATATATATCATGCATGGTGTATTTCATTTTCTTGAGTTTATTCGGTGGAACTTCTATTTGCGTATTCACGCATAACGTTCAATTGCATACAAACCACACATATACTTACAGGTTTTGTCATAATCTTCACCTCTAGGCCTATATGGAAATACTCCAAAACATTGTTTTCGGACAGTTAGTGCTCTGTATCGACACAACGCTGTACCAAAAGGTACTGGATAACGGATACTTGAACCGTGTGATTTTATGTAGTGATAGTAAGATCCTGGAACTGACCCATGAGCCGCGGTAATTCCCATAATCTATTAAGACTATTACCCTCTTTTAACACCCTTTGTTTACTCTGTATCTGAAGAGTAAACATGCAATTAACATATGACTTAATTACTATCAAGCATACGTTCTGTAATCAATTATGCCAAAATGGTTTCGGAAGACTAAGTTCATCGCTACATACAACTGCAAAAGCTGCAAGAATCAACAGATATTTCAGTATTGACGGGTGTTAAGACGCCAGTGCTGCGCACAAATTAAAATAAATGGTAACGTCTTAGATCCGTGTAAAATTCAAGATCCTTGTAATTTCAACAATCGTGCTGGATGACAATGACGTAGATATTTCCTTGCTCTTTTGTTCCTGAAGATTGAACTTCTGTCCAAACCGTTTTATTTTTAAGATAGTATCTAAAAATGGGAACTGTTTGCATAATTTCTCAGTGTTACTACTTCATGAATTTATCATTTGGGAATTAACGTACGGCTTTCTGTTCGTAAGATTTACTTAATAACACAAAATTTCAATTCCCAGGCACAATTATTACACTAAACCCAATGTAATCAATGCAAGGAACCTTTAACATCAGGGCGGTTGAGTCAGACTGTAATAACACTTAACCTTACAAAGTCTTGTTAATTCCACATGGACTGGTCAGTAATAGCAATAAATATCTGGTAAAAGTCATGGACATTATCTACCCTTGAACTAGTTCCCGCCAAATCACACTTTCGAGCAATATGAACTATGTCTTACAACACGAAACTGTGTTTTTCAAGCTGTAAGAGGTCGATTAATTATCAGTACCCAGGTAATACTTGGCTACTAAAATGGGATCTGGTCACTGATAACGACAGGTCTATGTGAAGTGGTGGTGAAATCAATGCGGGCAAAGTAAACGCACTACATCTCATGTTCAAACTCCAGTTTGGAATCTCTGCAATTTCCTTATCTGTACACCCATGACTTTATCAAAGTGGAATATATGAGATGAAAGAATTCAACTAAGTATGACACATGGCCTTGACCTTCTAATACGCTTCTATAAAAAGCACCTAATTACATAGAATTATACATAGAATTTTCAATCTTCCTTCTGGTCAGATTATTTTCTAGCTATGCATCCGAGCACGCGTACGAATGGCTAATAATATTTGACCCAAAGAGAGAAAGGTAATGGAAGATGTGTACCTCATACAGTGCGAAGCATCTGTGTACTCACCCAGTTAACACAAATATTGCTAATGCGATCCTTGTAAATATTAATAAATAGACTAGGAGTAGAAAGAATGAACAGACGAACTTACATGCACGTCAGGAAGGTGGATATAATAAACCTACTGTCGGCACGGCGGTAGTTTATACAGTCTATGTTGTACCAAGAAAAGATCACGAAGAAAAGTACTTTCGTATCTGTTTCCCGTTAGCGATACATTTGTTGTCTAAAATTCGAAGATCCATTATTGCAACAAGTGCTGATTCCTTCCCAGATCTCTAAATGTTCAGAGTATAAATAGTTTGATGTAACAGGTCTTTGTTATTCATGTATGTGCACCAACAATTGTCCTTGTGGAGCATTTCAGTTTGGACATTTTTCAGGTCACTTTTTCTTTCTGCAGTAAAGTTAAACCGTCTTGAAAATTGATACCCCTGTGTTACAAATATTTACATCTGTATGCCGCTTTACCATTTTGTCTGGCACAAAAATGTTTTTACGTAATTAATATCTAACCTAGTAATGCGTAATGTAAGAGACAGGATTGTTAATGGAACGATCAACCCCGGTGAACATAGCGGTAACAGCATGCTTACTAAAATGCTTACACTTCCCGCAGGTAATGCGGTTGCTTACACCGTCAGGCAATGATAGGTCTTTACACCGGATCACGTATGGGTAATCCGGTAAAGGACTTGAGGTAGAGCTGAGTGCCTCTCAACAACAGGATCACTTCTCCCGAGGATTTCTGGCGTATTATCGCGACACTCTTGCTTTTCTTAGTGTACAAGTGCGGACCACATCACAAGGACCATTACACAGTGCAATACGAATAGTTGTTCGCTTTCACTGCACTTTTAAATTGACATTTTACAAACTTGTACTTTCCAGGAAAAAAATACATCAATCTGAGAATGCTGAACTGGAGATAGAAGAACACAGCATCCATTAGGATGTAGACCTGTGCTGCACAGGAGGCATTACACTCGAGGAAATGTGTGGTCACAAGAACGTAGTTCACTTTCCGGCTTTACACAAGAGTACTACTTGAACCAAACTATTTCATGATCTTGTCTGAGCTTTCAAAAGCCTCTTCACGTAAGATAAAAACACTTCCTGCTGTACTCTGTGTAGAACAGACAACAGTTTAAACCATTCCGGACTGCAGCCACACAAGGTTGAAAGGCAGGGACAGTACAGGGACACAACGGGGACATGAAGAATTCCCATCTCAGCTCATCCAGGGCATTGATGTCGTCTGACCGACAAACACCAGCAGGTTTATTCTCTGCTAGTCCATGGTAAACAGTGGCACTGGCGTAAGGGGAACCACAACAAAAACCTCACCAGTTGGTTGTAGCATTACAACAATATACTTGATTAATGTAGACAAACGAGCCAATCTGTTTAGATGTAATGGAGCTGGGATCCCGTGGTTAGGGACTAGGGATTAGACCAGCTATACATCATGTAGATGCTCTATTTGTACAAAATGAAAAGTACGACTTTTGGTTTCTGAATGTGAAAAGAGTATTGCTGCTTTGCGTCTCTTTATTCTTGCATTATTAAGCAAAAGTTAAACCAATAACTACAAAGCAAGAACGGCAAAAGGTAAAAATCCAATATGTACGTCTTACATGTCTGTGGCTAAAGTTTGCAGACTAATATGCTCAGTAATCAAGGTTACTTCTGTCTGTTGTAGGATGAAGATCAAGCACATAAATTACAAGGTTCTTGGAAACCTTTATTTCCCTGCAGCAATAGTATGAAATATAAAGATAAATATGACAGGCAATTTTCAAGATGGAATATTTGTATGGTGATAATTATATTCCAAGAAAACATGTATTTCGTATTGCACATGACAAACAAGCCTTTGTAAAACACACTGCAGATAGTTACTCGCTTGACACTGCACAGATCCCGCTTTACCTCACGGAATAATACTCAATCATGTATTACATGTCATCAAAAGGAGAAAGTGGTAAAGAAACGACCCTTTAGTTTTCTTCGCCCGCATGCAAGTTCACTGAAATTCTCCCAATGTACTTACGGAACGTCGTGCACACATTTCGTGGGAAATATTTGAGAAAACCACTTTTTTCTTTTCCCAAGTATGATTGGAATAACAAAACAACATTTGAAATTTATGGTGAAAACAATCACTTATACAGAAAAGCGACGACTGTTGATTCCTTTTTGGTCATCTGTAATGTGTAAATTCCAGGATCTAGAATATTTTTTGCCGGAGGAGCTGGATTGCTATCTCTTGAACGTAGATATAAACCAAGAACAGCTGACTGACCATAGCGTTTTTCCATAGATCAAGAATACACGTTCACACTTCGTTTCCTTCACTGATCAAAAACTAATGTATGACCATGGGAGGTAACTAACACCTTAATACAGGACGACCTGGCTTTCTGGCAGCACCAAAATACAGGTTAATCTAACTACAGGATATGCTCTTGTTTCTTATCAACGTTATTTAACTCTCAACATACACTTTTAACATTACCCTTCTTTTCTCTTTTTCGAATGCAAACGCTTATTGATCTGTACATCACATGTATCAGAATCTGAAAGGCATTAATAATATATATTCCATTTTACTTCTAAGTTTTCACCTGTTAACAGGTAAAGTCTCTCATGTTTTAGTTCTGGAATGTTATATCAGACATTAGAAGCGGAATTGCGCATATTACAATTTACAGTGAAGATGTTTCGATTCTCTTCACTTTCAAACAAGCAATTTTATTAGCATTGTGAACTGCTTCAATAAAATGCAACAACATATACATACATGTCTCACGAATGAAAGTATTTGTATGTCAAACTTCTTTTGCGTTTTCTGTGAGATCTTCAATAGCTCTTTGAGAAAACATGTATTCTGACATCAAAGTAGTGTGAAATTGATTACTAAAATATATATAAATATGGTAAACGTCATACCTGGCATTATAAAGAGGCAGCATCTTTCAGTATCTAACAATTCATTTTGTTGTATTCACAGTTATAACTGTAATGATCATCTGTACTAAGTAAGCAACAACGTGTCTTAGTTTGATATAAGCCAACATCTGCAGTAAGCCCCAAACAAACTATTTATTTACACCATTAAGAACCCACTTTCTATTTCCCAAGTTTTTATTGCCACGATTTCTTGGAAAGTAAGGAAACTGGATATCTTCTCTTACTTCCTGTGACCAAGTGCTAAGCGTTTCTATTGTCTTGGGGAATTCCCGATTTCTCTCAAAATCAAAGCATTTCTATTTTCCGAGCATTGCTGCACCATTTCGTGAGTATAGGAGGGTGAAAACATTTGCGTTCTGATAAAGGCAGCTAAGTAAATAGAGACTTCTCTCCATAAAGCTGTGATAAACTCAGTAAATACCAGAAGAACATACAAATTCGCCAACCTGATTTTCTTTTTGAAATAGTACAAATAACTCCATGAGGGATTTGAATTGTTTTACAGATAATCATGCTCAGTATGGCTAACGCACTAAAAAGTGTCCTGACATAGGTCTCTAAAAGAGAAAAACTGTCCTGCATTTTGTAAGGCATTAGAAAAAAATCTTCTCGAGGAAAATTTTAATTGGGGTATTTTATGTTTCAAATAACAAATTTACCTGGAAGCGGGGTCATCGGCTTGGTTCTGGACATTTGAATTTAACAGTTACTCTAATTCCAGTTAGTTCACAAAAAATTGCATTGAGCCTCACAGAAAATAGATGAATTGACTGGTAGATCTATATTTATTGGGGGCTTTACTGCAAACAACAGAACATTTTGATGTGGCAGGTTGGTGATTATGTTCTCTGCATGTACACTAAATATTGATATCAATGTGCAGCAGGAAGGAAGATACTAAGTGTGTGAATGACCTCTAAACCAAGGTCAGTGCAGATTTAATAATCCTATCAACTCTTTGCAGTATGTTTTTGTACCTATCGAACTAGTTCGCTCAGCAGATCAAGCAAAGTCTGTTGATCAGTCAGTATTGTACTAGTAATACCTATTTAGTGATTTGGAAAGCTGAACACCATTCCTGGTTTCGATGCCATTGATCAACCAATGGGACAGATTCCAGTTTTGTTATGTAATGAAACAACTAACCTGAATTTGTCCGCAACTGGACCATGTCCTGTGTATTATGTTTACACTGGAAGTTATCATACACAGACTGTAAGCCATCCTTAAGTTACTCTCCGTTGCGTTTCAACAATTAGAAAGACGTCAAATTAACTTAGTATTGGAAGGTAATATCCATGGAATTCATTTCGTGATCATACCACATACCACAATAAACTGAAGACACGAATCATTTGCTTAATGACTTTGTATGTGTGTGTATAGATCTTCAGTTGTACATTAGTATGACGCAGAGGTCTTCCCTGAACTTTAAATTTTGTACCTAGTTTCATAGAAGAGCAATATGTTATCATTAAATGTTACCTTTGATCATTTAAGAAAAAAGAGTCAACTTCCGAGTAGTTTTAATCTGTTTACGATAGATATTGACCTATTTCTGGTGACAAAATAACTCTCACAATAAAACACCTATCCATGGAGATTTACCATTAGCACTGATGTTCTCGACATTTTTTTATTTTACGCATTTGTTAAGTGGACTGTCCAAAGCACAAGTAACTAATTTTAGATTCGTTTTACGTTATTTGTTTGAACCAATCGGCATTTCATGAGCTACTGAGAACGTAATTTAATGGCTCATTCAATAGATAAATTTGGCAGCTAAACTAAATTTATACCATGATATAAGGTAGCATATCTACTCCGGTGTACCCTGTACTGTTTTAGATCTAGTCTAAATAAGCAAAAACATCTTTTGTAAGACATACCAGAGATGACAGACATAGTTACATTTAGCAAAACAACATCACAAAATTCTATTCTTTTCAAGTTTGCACGGCCAATAGTAGACTACTGGTATATCGGAATATCAGAGAGCGAACTTTCTGACAAAAACGATTGTGTTTGTTACATTTGCTCTTCAGAGGTAAATAGGTACTTAGAATCACATCATGCACCCTAACTCTTCAAATACACAGAATTCCAAGAAGGAATTCACTTTTGACTTTCCTGTTTAATTTTCAGTTTCATGGACTAGGCTAAAACTAAACTTGCATGTCCATTTTGGCAAGTCGTTTTCTATTTGGTTTTTAAAATTTTTAACAATAGAGATAAACTAACTGCAAAATTTACAAAGTAGAGCATTTTTCTGAATCACTTCGTCTTTCAAGTCGAAAGTGTTATTTAGTTTGATAAGTAGAGGCGATTTGTTCCTCAGATCATCTTCAGGATCTAGACATCATCCGCAACGTTTCAGGTAGATACAAGTTGACGTAACCGAACACTTCGTGTCACTCTGATAAATACAGCAAATACCTGCTGTTTCTGCGTACGTTCAGCACACCGAGGCATTCTTTCTGGAGCATTCTATCGAATTAATCATCTCTTTTTTATTATAAAAATAGCGATGTGCATGGTACTGATTGCAATTTATTTGTTATGAATACCTGTCAGTGGTTATAATTGGTTATAATTAATCTTTAGTTGTATTTGCTATACATGGTATTTCTCTGACCTTGCGAAAACCGATATGCAATTTAATGTATTTGACATAGAATATGATTTTAAATTGGATTTCACTTTTCTATTGTCGATACTGAAGTTTTTATTAAAAGTAACATTGTTTAGCAGTAATGAACAGAAGTATGTTTATTATCAAATGACTTATGGAAAAGGCATACTTTATCAATGCCCCATTTACAGTCACGCATTTCATGAACGCACTCAGTTGATCTCTCACCCAGAATTCCACATTCAAATGCACAGTTATCTACCTCTTGTCTCAATTATTATGATGGACAGTCTGCGAAATGATGAATTAGTTGCTCTCCGGGAAATTTTACCATTTATTCAGTTCACTCAGCTCAAAATCTGAAGGTACGGAGAATTTGAAGAAGGCATTTCGTTAACCCAAGCGACCTCTGTACTCAATGGCACTAACACTATTCTAAAATGAGTATCCATGCTGATACTGATGTCTGATTGGCTAACAATGCTGAGTGATGAATGATATGACATGTAATACATGTGTGAGATAGTTCACGTGTCAATTCCATGTAGGAATCCCAGTAATCCTTCACTTACATAATGATAATACACGTAACCACTAACCAGTCACTTCTATTACCTGCAGACAAAACTGCAGAGATAAAGGAGATATTGTTCACTCAACACCTGTGTAACAACACTCCGAAATCCACCACAAAGAAGGCAATCCTTCATCTCAGGTTTAGTAAAGGCATTGAAGTATTCGTTAAGATATCAGTACTCACTATCCAGTTGTACCGAAACTACACGAGTAAGTTGGAAATTTGCGGGTGACCGATTTACTGAAATGCACTGAAACGATGCACACGGATGTTCCATTGATAAACGTTTAAACTCAGTAAATCTCGTTGTCTGAAAGACTACAAAGCACTTAACGTAAACGATATTTTTTACACACCAGTCCAGGACTTGTGCTGTTTGTGCATTGTTCGCAAAATAGTTCCTCTTATAAAACAAGTAAGTCATTAATCTACTGTTTGATTAAAATCGCTTATTTGTGACCCTGAGTTTGTCTGCCTGTCAAATGGGAGTTGGTAGAAAATTGACCCTGTTTGTTCCTTCTCACATGAAAAACACAAGGCGATTTCGTCCCCGATGTAAACCATACTATAGTGACTTTAAGCAGTAAATTTGCTGTTTTTAACCTATTAAGTACACATGTGATACTGTTTCATTTTCACAATTCTTTCTGAGCTTAACAAAGACTGACCTGTGAGTGTTGTGGAGGTAGATCAGTAAGAGTCGGTGGTGAGGCAGATCCGGTGTTGTTAGACGATAGATGAGGAGGAGTCGTTACGAATAACTCCTTTCTGCTGTCCTGTACAATAATGGGGCCATCTGCTGGGCTATGTCCTACAAAAAACGGTAGGTTTGGTAAAGATTAAGATTGATCATGGATATTCTAACTTCGCATTTAAAAAGAAATAGTTACACATTGCGAACGGGGAGAAGAGACAGTACACGAGATTTGACAAGACGAAGAAGAAATTTTCTAAAGGGAATCTCACTATTTGATGATGCGATGAGGACCAGTTCAGTCAAACAAAGGTAATCGTTTTCAAAGATATAAAATAGAAATCTGAGTAGTGTTCTTACCTTTTGGTTGTACATGGTAGTTAGAGTCTGCAGATATATTGAGGCTGATGTTACCCGTAGTGCGTGCCCTGTCCCGAGACTCTTTCTTGTCTCGGGTGTGATGCCGGGACTCTCGGAGTGAGCCCCTCGGGCTGGTGTTGGGTGAGTTCCCCGCCGATGACGCTGAGGTGCGCCTGTGCACCGTGTCATCGTACGACGTGTTACTCTGATTATCATCACTGTCATCATCATCGCTGTCATCGTCTGGATCACCATCCAAACTCGACAGACTTTGACTACAATGAAGAAAAACAACACTTTTTGTCATTATTATGTAAAAAAGAGTACTGGTTCCGTTGTATTATTATTCATTAAACACGTAATAACATGCAATAAAGAAGGCGGATGATTTACATTTACTTAAATAGTTATGATAAATCAATGTAAGACAAAAATCATTGGCATTGTTAGAAATAAATTTTTGGTGTTAAAATTTTTAGTAATCAAAGTGCACAAGAGCAAAATCATTTCACCTACAGTTGTTATTTCATTACGCTTGTTATTCTTAATACACATCAACAAACTGATCCTTGCCAAATATTATTTCGTGAGTTCACCTCTTCCTACAGAATAATTTCACCTAAAATCATTATGCTTTCGAACTAAACAATTTTACCAAACCTATCTTAGCTTAAAAGCCATGACAAACTGACTGATTTATTTCTTAAGAAAAGACACTCAATTAAACAATGAATAATATCTATCCCATTAATTCAATGGGTCAAGGGTTTAAAATCATGAAACAACCTTTGGCGCGATGTAGAATAATGAGAATAAGATTGAGACGACAGCTCAAGGTCTGCTTCATTACATAGGAATACTAATATTTCACCTTTGTGCTGCTCAGTCGCACCGGAATATGAAACTAGACAATCCAGTCGGTTGCAAAGCCGTTGCTTACGGACAATCTTATTTATTACGGAATTTACAATTATCCGTATGTGTTTTTTAATTGTACATATTAGTTAGTAGCCCTTTATCACATCCTTTATCCTTATACGGACAATACCGCAAACAACTATCATATTTCCTTTTTTGGGGGGTTCCTCTGCTACAGTTCCAGTTAAACATGCTTGTTTGAAATACTTACACCTAACAGATATTTTGCAGAAAATAAAACTACTTTCCAATAACAGATATTTTGCAGCAGA